>VDFB02008624.1:0-108276 GCA_007258455.2 Sequoia sempervirens
AGGTTGTAAAAAGAATACCCCATTTCTCAATGGCAGATCGAATAGAGTACTCATTATCCTCAACATCTTTGATTGCATGGTCCATGTCTAATTTTATCCAAGTTTTGTTAATAGGTGCATGTTCTTAGATGTAGTAAAATCTCCAATCAATTGCACATCTGCTACCTTAGTTGGATTTGCTACCTCAATTAAAGAAGGTATCTCAATGGAATCTAGGTAGTAATGCTTTCATTTTCAAGATTACAATGAAGCATAACCCCTCTTTTATGCCTTAGCAAAGGCCTTGCTTTTTGAACTCGATTCTTCTTATAATTTTTCATGGTGAAATGTATGCAGTCAACCTGAAATATATTTCATGGATGAAATAGATAAAATCACATATCTTCCAAAGGATGAAAATAATTCTAGAGTAAAGCATAAGTAAATATTGCTCTTTTAGGGTTCACAAATCATAGTTTTGTATACAAATACAAATAATTTTGGTGTTAGAGTGGAATAAATGTAGTGGAGATTTAAGTGTAAAGTGTAGTTCTATGGTAGTGACAAGGTCTTCGAGTGGAGTTTAGTCATAGTGAGTCCAAAGAACAAATGAGAATAGGTAATATAAGTGCAACAGTTTTCAGCCTTAGAGAGTCGTATAGAAAAAGTGATGAAGCACCAATAGTGGATTATATGACAACAAGAGAAAATAACTAGACAATAGACTCAAATAATACAAGTTGTCAATTACTAATACTCTAGCCTAGAAATTTGGCTCTAACGGTGATGGAGAATAAGAGAAGAGTGACCATAAACACCATTTGAAAGAGAGAAATATGGAACACGTTAGAGTTGAAACTAGAGTGTCAAGATGTGCCATGAATGCTTGATATGTTGATAAGTAGAGGCTGATGTGGTTTTACTTTATGCATTTGTTATTGTGCTTGAGAGGCTAAATTTATGGTAAGGGCTTTGATGAGGCTATTTGGATTTCTATTTTAAGACAACTTTTTTTGGTGAAAATCAATCATCGTAATCCTCGACTCATAAATATTTAAATTTCTCTTGATATGAAATTTTATTCATTTTTATGAAGATACTTTAGGTGAAGACTAATTAATCACTTGAGAAAGAATTTTGGTGAAGAGTTTTTAATTTCTCTATGTAACATTTTTTTAAATGATGAGACCTAACTACTAGTTGTAGCAAATAACCAATACAAATTGGTAATAAAAAAAATTGACCAAAAAATTTTTATCCAAGTTTCTTATGCAGTTCTTTCATGAAAAAAAACTAATACAAGTTGGAGAAAAATTAATAGAAATTAGAATTGATAAAAATTGAAGATAATGCCTAATATAGTTGATGAAAGTAGTTGTAGATAGGAACTTTTGTATAATCAGTAGTAATGCAGTGAAAATTCTAAATAGAAATGGTGAAAAAATGACAACTTACAACAATAGATTTTATAGCATTTTAAAAATTGGTATCTTTGTGTTTCTTGATCCATGGACTTTCTTTTTATTGGCTATATTTTGCTGCCATGGATTGAGTAGTATTTCTTCAATTTTGATAGGTTGATTTTTGTTTTGTGTACTTGATTTCATTCATTAAAAAAATTATTTACTTGTTTTTATTAAAAAATTGTATTTGATTGTGCTCAATTTATGGTCAGTCTTACAGGTTGTCTTATCTTGCGGGTACAATGGTGGATGACATATCAAATAAATTCTATAAATGAACCAGCTGAGAGCAAATTAGAATGATATGGAGGATAGAAGGCTGACTTTTACATGATCCTGATATTAATACTTACAAAATTTGTTGTATGATATTGTGTATCTAATTACTTATAGATTTGATAACTACTCTAGTAGTTGCACATTGTCAGACTATATTAAAAAAAGGATTGTTAACTTGTTCAAAATAGGATAATTAGATTTGGCATTTACTTAGTAGTTGTACATTAGGATTGGGTAACTTGTATAAGTTGATATACTTTTAATTACAAATTAAATCTTAAATTGGAGTACATTGGATTTGTATTAGTGCATGTTGGATTAATATTTATATATTTTATTTTTAAATGTGATATGCAATAGATACATTTATTTTTCACATGTTCTTAAATATTTAAGGAAGATACTTTATTTTAAAATTGATACATATTTTGTAAACAACTTACATTATATTAATTAAAACACAATATATTACATAACATTTAATAATTTATGTATATAGGATTTTTTTACTTGAGAATTATAAAGTCTGAAATGAACAACTATTGATCCCATTATTTTAAGTATTTGATAGTATTTTGATTAATACCTAAAATAAATATTTACAAAATATAATATTACTTCATTCTATAGTCCTAGTGGAGTTGTGGGTTTGCTCCCCATAGGTCTCGGGTTCAATCCCCCACTTTCCTGTTTGACTAATAGACCTGTATGTAGGCTATGACATCCACCCGCAAGAGGGCCGGTCTCACCTCAGCTTACCCAAATACCCAAGACTATAAAGATCCCTCTCACCTAGATTATTTCCTAATCCTCTATTTATATATTCCTTGTCAACATCTCAACGACCTCACTCATGGAAGGCCTCTGATCCTGCTCCTGCTTTACGCATTCCAATGCCGTGTTCAGCACTCTTTCCACCTCCCTCTCCTCCTCACTCTTCAACTCACCTGCGCCTGCCACCTTTGCATCCACGACATCGTGCATCCATTTTCCTGCTTTCGTTTTCTCAGCTGCCCATCTCACAAAAGTAAGCCCTGGCTCAGACACATTGAATTTTGCAGCGTCTCGCCCGCTCACTATTTCCAACAGAAGAATCCCAAAACTGTAAACATCTGCCTTAGCTGTGATGGGAAGATTCATAGTCCACTCAGGTGCCAAATATCCTCGCGTACCCCGAATGGTCGAGAAAGTAAGCGCGCGAGCTCTGTCATGCCCACTGTCGACAAGCTTTGCCAGTCCGAAGTCCGACACTTTTGCTCGAAACTTGTCGTCCAGAAGAATGTTCTGTGGCTTCACGTCGCAGTGCAGAATCCATTCCAGGCATTCCTCATGCAGATAAGCCAACCCTTTGGCCGCCCCCACAGCAATTTGAAGCCGTTTCTTCCAATCCAAAACCATCAAACTGTTTTGGGTGAAGAGGTATTTATCCAGAGAACCATTTTCGACATATTCATAAACCAGAAGCCTATGCTTTCCCTCTGCACAGAACCCGAAAATGCGAACCAAATTGATATGATTCACTCTGCAAATCATACTGACCTCTGCCCAGAATTCATCTTCGCCTTGAGATACTCCTTCCAATCGCTTCACTGCAACAACTTTATTTTCTGGGCGAAGGCGGCCTTTGTACACTGACCCAAACCCTCCTTTTCCCACCATGTCCTTAAAATTACTCGTCGCTTCTCTCAGTTCAGGAAACGTAAACCTTTTCAGTCCTGTAGGAGCCGCAAAGTAGCCTTGCCGGTTGAAGAAATTAGCTTCGTCAAAGTTTCTGAACAGAAACCACCATCCGAGTGCCATGCAAACAATCTCTGTAGCCCCAATAGTAGAAGCAAATGATGCCAGGGCCACAATTAACTGATCTCTTTTCGCTCTCTTTATAACTGTGGAAGTAATATTGTCTTGGGGCTGCGTTTGGTTTGAGCAATCTAGTGAGCCTGACATGGACAGCGCCCTAATTGCTGAAGAATCATTGTTGGTGGATATTTTAACATAAATGTCATTTATTACCCCTGGAGATTGATATCCATTCACAAGTAGAAACTTTAAATAACATTGCCCTGTCCCGGTAAGTCTGTAACCAAAGCCCAGACAATCACAATCATCCAAGCAGCTTTTTCTGCATTCCTCCAGTGACTTACCGGCCCCATATCC
Organism: Sequoia sempervirens; assembly: GCA_007258455.2. Classification (NCBI taxonomy): domain Eukaryota; kingdom Viridiplantae; phylum Streptophyta; class Pinopsida; order Cupressales; family Cupressaceae; genus Sequoia; species Sequoia sempervirens. The sequence goes on from VDFB02008624.1 coordinate 3,876, forward strand.
AGAGTTATCAAACCCATAGTAATCTGTGTATTGAAGCCTAACAAAGTGAGTAGTATTTGGGTTGCAGAAAAGTTGGTTGATCGCCTGGCAGCCTTTCAACCAGTCTTTTGAATCGACCATTCTAAAACCAGGGGGACACTTACAGGTGGGCTGTGGTGTATATATGCACAAACCATTTAGCCCACAGAGACCATGGACCCTGCACTGCTCTGCAACTGCCATCCAAGTAATATTCCAGATTCTATGATTTGGGTCAAAGCTATACAGTCTCAGATTACCATCAACATCCATTGTCAGTCTTCTCTTAGGGCCATCACCATAGTCTGAGGCACTAAAATTGAGTCCATCGCTTGAACTGAACCTGCCAAATCTGTCAAGAAATGCTAATCTGCTGACGTTATAAGTAGTTCTGCCGTTTTGAAACGCATTCAACCAAGGGCTTGGCCAATATTTGCTAGACACAGAAGAACTTCGATAAATAAGGGCAAGATAGTTGTCATCGTTAAAGAAGAGAGTATGATAGCCGGATTTGTAGGTGACACCATCCGTTCTGGAGACCAGCTGTGTATCCTTGGTGAAATTCTGACCTGGAAGCAGCGTATCAGTTGGAGAATCAAAGCTTTGCCAAAGTATTTTCCCAGAAGAGCTGCATAGCACAAGATTTCCTGTGTTAAGAAGAGCAGCATAGTTGACAGAGAGACCTCTAGTGCTGGTTCTCCATATGGTGGTTCCATTGGCATCGATTAGGACCAAATCCCCATCTTTTTGAAGATGGAGACGGGAGTCCCTTCCATTAACGGGTTGATCGCTGTTGGCCATCCACACAAGTGTGGGCGATTCGGTTGTATTAGTGTACCATACAGCGAAACCATAGGCGTTGGTGCCAACAGGATGAAACCCAGCGGAAAATGTACCATCGGGAGAGAGGAGGAGAGTCTGATTACTTTCGGGTGAGGGAGAGGAGTATCCTAATCCCAGGCTCTGCGGGCTTTGGGAAGATATGAGAGAAGCATGAAACAGTGCAGATGTTAAGCAGAGACATAGCAGGCAAAGGCAATGAGAAAGTTGTTTGGCGAATGCCATTGTGATACGCAGGCTGAGGCGGTGGTAGAGCAAAACCCCAATGGATTATTTCTCATCTGATGGGAGATCTGTTCAATTGATGTACACCCACTATTTTCTTTCTCCCCGCATGTGATAACAGAGATTTGGAATTGGACACGGATTATTTCTTATCTTTGAATATTTGATGCATACCCACTATTTCGTTTCTATTCGCATGTGATAATAGAGATTTGGAATTGGACACCCAATATTTCTCATCCACGGGAGATACAGTTAAATTTTTTATGTATATCTATTATTTTGTTTCGTCCTGTATGTGATAATAAAGATTTGGAATTGGACACCGAATATTTCTTATCTCATGAGAGATATTGTTAAATTTTTTATGTATATCTATTATTTTGTTTTGTCCTGTATGTGATAGAGATTTGGAATTGGACAAGGTAGAAGGCTTTTAATAATATTTATTTGTCGCATAATCAATCATAATGTGAAGTAGAAAAGTTCAAATAAGTAGGTCACTAACCCAACATTTACTTGATCTCCTTTTGATCTCCCTTTTCTTTTGGACCATGGATCTTAAATAGCCCCTGATATTTTAAAGTTAAACTAGCAATTAGACCCATAGGTTAAGTAGGTAGGCTAATAGTTTTTATTACAATAATATTTTTTATAGGATAGTAATTTTTCTCCTAGTCAAAATTTTATTTATACAGAAGACAACATAAAACTTATGCAATTTTTTTAATTCATAGAAAATAAAATAAAATTTATGTAATATCAAATGTTTGTAAGATGGAAATTATTGAAATAATTTTATATTTTGTAAGAAACTCTTATGTAATATATATCTACGTTAAATTAATCAAATATTTTATTCATTTTTATATAACTCTAATAAAAACAAATCCAATCTTTATTAGAAAACAACAAAAAAAAATAAAAATTAAGATCTATGTGAAAATTAAATATTTTTATATTATATATAGAGAGATCAAAAAGAAATGTTCCAAGGAAGCACCGGGGAACGAAGAGTACAGCTCAAGAGAGGCAAGGCCTCACATCAAGAGCACAAAGAGTAACAGGAGTACAAAAAGATATATACAACACATAGACAGCAAAAAGAGATGCGGACACAAATCAGAGTAGCCACTAGCTTAAAATGTCTTCGATGTTATCAACCCAGGCCATCCATCCCATGGCACCTTCCATCCAGATGATGCGCTTTGTTTCCTGAATCTGAGCCAGCATGAGGATCTGCTCCTTGTTGATTTTCCTATTGTTCTTCACTTCTTGGGTCAGAATTTTGCACGTTTTCTCAAAAAGCTGCAGATTGTCCATAGTCTGCCTCCAAGCGTACCCACCTTGCATCTCGTATATGAAGAACATGGCAAAGCCATTCTTAAGGAATCTTTTAAGCTTCTCTTTTTCAATCAGCATAGTAGTGCGGACCTGCAAGAAAATTTTAAGATAAATGAGTTTCCGAAAAGACTTAGTAAGGATTCTGGGATTGTTCTGATATCTCTCTTCGTTTCTACATTTCCAGATTTGCCACAAAATAACAGAGGAGAGGATTTTCCAAAATAAATTAGAATCTTGTTTCAAACCAACAATATGCCGGTAATAATCTCAATGATGTTAAAAAAAGAAGGATACATAATGCCAAACATATGCCATATCTCTTTAGCAAATATGCAGTCAAAAAGAATGTGTCTACCAGTTTCGGGTAACCTGCACATAGGACAATGATCAGTAACCAGGGAATCTTTTCTGATAGGGAGCCTATCAAGAATAACTAGCCAGTTAAAACATTTTATCTTAGGTTCAGTAGGCCCTTTCTAGAGATTTTCAAAAGAATTTTTCCAAGCACGGGTGTCAAAAGTAGAGTACCAAACCTTGTTAATATGATCTATAACGGCCTCAGAGTGCCCGATAGTATTGTAAATATTTTTAGCTTTGATTTTGTTAAGAACGGTCCCATCCGGCCATTTAATGTTTAAAAATCTGTGAGAATCAATTTGACAAGAGGCCGGGAGGTTCATGGTGGCCTTGTGGATCAGGTTGTAGGTTTTCTTCTAGGAGCCGGGAAGGTCAAACTTGTTACTGAGATCCTCCCAGCTAATTAATCTATCATGCTCAAACAAGTCAGCCAAATGGGAGATGCCTTTACTATTCCATTGCCTAGCAGAGAAGCCCTGAGAGAGGGTGAGGGGTTTTCCAGAATAGTTCAGGTTCCACCAAATGGATCTTTCACCGTAAAGATGGGTATCATCGTGGAAGGTCCTGTTGGTTATAAAACGTTTCACATAATTCCAGGCTTTCCATATGGATCTAAAAATTGCAGATCCTTGCACGTTCACGGGGAAGTCACCAAGGACAAGATCATTAAAAGGAAGATTCTTCCAAGACTTGGCCTTCTTGGGGATACCCCTTTCAATATTATTTCTAACCAGGACCTTCCAGGGATCATCACCATCCAGAGAGTGAAAAATCCACTTGGCGGCCAGGGCAATCCCCTGGAGCTTAAGATCCCTCAGGCCAAGCCCCCTAGGAGTTTGTTGGTATGACACCACTCCCATTTAACGACGTGCATTTTGTTCTTGCCTTTACCATCAGACCAAAGAAACTTCCTAATCTCTTTTTGAATTTCAAAGATTTGATAGTTACTGAACATCCAGGCTGAAGAGTAATAGATATTATAAGAAGACATAATTTTTTGGCAAACCTGCACTCTGCCGGCTAGCGACAGGGCCCTGTTATGCCATTTATTGAGCTTCTTTAAAATCTTGTCTTTGACCCAATCCCACATATCTTTGAGGGAGGGGTCGATGGAGAAAGGAATACCAAGGTATCTCACAATCTTGTTAGGGCCACCCCAATGAAGGTTATAATTCTTGAATCAGTTAGGCGGTTGCTCAGACCAACCAAGGCAGATAGACTTGAGGTGGGAAAGGCGAGCGCCCAAGATTTTGCAAAAAATGTTAAGCTTATGATACAGGGTTTCGAAGTTGTCATCCGTAGCTTCAAGGAAGATCGCGGTGTCGTCCGCGAATTGGCAGTTAATGAGCTCATTGTTATCAGGAAGAGATATACCTTTAATAGCCGGGGAGATAGAGTTGTCTCTTAGGATGTAATAAAGAGCTTCAAAAGCAATCACAAAAAGGGCAGGGGCCAAGGGGCAGCCCTGTCTGATGGATCTTCCAAGAGAAAAAGAATCAGAAAGGGAGCCATTCACATCGACTTGCGTGAAGGCATCTTTGAGTAAAATTTTAACAGAATTACATAAAACACTGGGGAAACCAAACGCTTCAAGCATCATGGAGATGAAATTCCACTCCACTCTGTCGTAAGCTTTCTCGAAGTCCAGAAGGAACATGACAGAGTCTTGCTTAGAAATATGAGCCCAACTCATGGCTTCCCAGCCAGTGATCAAATTTTCCAGAATATATCTCCCTTTAATAAAACCCGTTTGAGTAGGGCACACAAACTTGGGCAAAATATTTTTAATCCTAAGAGCCAGAATTTTGGCAAAGATTTTATAGGAAACATTGAGGAGAGTAATAGGTCTCCAGTTCTTGATGAGCGCTTTGTCCCCATCCTTGGGGAGCAATTTGATAATTCCCCTGTTAATGGAAGTACCCAAGGAGCCTCTAGCAATGGCCTCAGAATAGATATCCAGTAGGTCTTTGCAGATCCAATCGATATTGGCCTTGTAGAACTCAACAGGCAGACCGTCAGGGCCGGGGGCCTTGTCATTATTAAGCTCTTTAATGGCTTTTTCAATTTCTTCAAGAGAGATCTCTTCAGACAGCTGATTAGCTTCTAAAGAGGAGATCCTATTGGGAATGAGGGAACGGATTTGGTCTCTCAAGAGGGCAGCATCCTCTGAATCCTCAGAGGTGAAGAGATTGTGATAAAATTTGGCAAAGGCTTTTTTGATGTTATCCAGATCGTAATTTCATGGTTATCAACAACAAGTCTTTCGATATTCTCATTAGACTGCTTCTGTTTGATGAGGTTGAAGAAGAATTTGGAGCCTCTGTCCCCACAATGAAGCCAGTGCGCACGAGATCTGACCATGGCGCCCTTGACCTTGACCTGTTGGTGTTGTCTAAGGGCATCTTTAGCCTTCACAACTTGAGAGATGAGATCACAATTAGCAGGATTGGCCTGGATATTGTTTTCGGCAACCTACAACTCGGTGGAAAGCTTCTTTTCCATAAACCTAAAGTCTTTGGACCTTTTTTGCCCTATGGTCCTCAAGAGATTCTGCCAGGCATGAATATTCAGGTTCCACCTGTCTAAGTGAGACATGGTAGGGAAATTTTTCCTGTTTAAGATGTTAATGATACAGATGGCACAAAGAGTGTCTTCATCTCTGAGCAGATTAGTGTTGAGGAAAAATTTGGGATTGGGTCTTTTGCAAGGATAAGGGGAGCTGTTGATCCTAACACAAGAAGAGATAGGGTGGTGATCGGAGAGAGAGGTGGGGGTAACCAGGACCGAGCAGCCTAAATTATCAGGGAAAAAGGAGAAGAAGTTCTTGTTGGCATAGAAGCGGTCAAGCCTAGAGTAAATCCTATAGGGGCCCTGCTGGAAATTACACCAGGTATGCCAAAGACTAGGGTGCGAGTCCTTAGTGCCAGTTAAAGGATCAAACAAATGTTTGGAGCTTAACATCTTGTGCCATTGCATTTTTTCAAAGTCTTTCCAGACAAACAGATGGCCTCCAAGTTTATCTTCCTGAGACTCAATCATGTTGAAATCTCTCCCAACAAGCCAAGGGATATTAGGGAGAGCAGCCAACCAGTCCTAGAGACAAGCTCTCTCTTTGGAGTCATTCGGGGCATAAACAGAACATATACCAAATATAAGATTATTGAAATTGAAAGTAACCCACACCGCCCTGTTGTAGGGGGAGGACCCATTACCAGTGATAAACTTGGCCCATTTCTTGCTGATCAGAAGGGAAACGCCACCCCGGCCTCTAGGGTGGTTGGTGTAAAACTTATTGGCATCTTTCCACAGAAAGTTGAGATTGACATCCAGAATGTACCCGGTGGCCTTAATTTCCTACAACGTAAGGAAGTCCAAGGCTTTAAAGGTGTCAAGGAACCGCTTAATGATCCACTTTCTGTCAGGGGATTCAAGCCCCCGGATATTCCACGAAATGCAATTCATTGGGGAACAATTAAGGGGGGTACGCTAAGGTTAGAGGCGCCTGCCAAGGAAGCCAACGCAGTGCCATGAGAGTCACCCATTTTTTTTTTGAGGGGTTCTTGTTTTTGGAGCCTAAGCGTCTCCCCCTCCGCTTGGCCGTGGGAAAAGCATCTCTTAATTCATCATCATTCTCAGAGTCGTCATGGGAAATATATTCCAGCTCCACGGAATGTTTCTGCAGGAGAGAGGTCGAACCCTCGGAAGTATTATTGGCCGGGATGATTTCAAGCAAACAATCATCTCCAAGTTCACGAAACACTTTAGGAGGGAAGCTTAGGGAAGGGGGCGGGTCCGGACACCTGAAGAAACAGTCCATCATTGCCGAGCCTGAGGGGGTGGAGCTGGGTAGAGGTTCTTTAGGTGCAGACTCAACATAATTGATGGTGACAGGGGTAGACTGCGAGCAAAGGGCCCGAGATTCTTCTGATTCAGTAATGTTCTGCTTATTGGTCCTACGCCTTCTCTTGTTAGACGTTTTAGCAACCGCAGTGAAACTGGCGTTCAGAGCACCAGCCACGGGAGGGAAGGGATCACCCGAGATACCGGACGGGGGGGGAGCATAAGCGGTGGATGGGATGAAGGATGCCAGAGGGGGGGCGGGTTTCGCGGGCACCTTAGAAGGAGGGACATTCTCTAATGAAGATTCCGGGTTAGGGTTACCAGCGGACGACGAATTACGGGGATGCGAGGTTTTGGCAGGGGTTTTTTCTTAATGATAGGGCAATCTCTTCTTAGATGCCCTTCCCTTCTACACAGAAAGCAAGCGTTCAGACCCCCTAGAATATCAATGGGGCACACAAATTTTTCATCCGTGATACAAATATTGATTTCAGGGGGGATTTCAAAACCGGGATTTAGAGAAATAAGAACCCTAGCGTCCATGTGAGGGACCAGTCTAACGGTGTCGTCCATACGGATGACCTTACCGATAGGTTCAAGCAACTGCGAGAGAAAACGCCATAAGAAAGGCGGGATTTGTTTGATCACAATCCATCGCGGGGCCGAGAGCGCGAGGACTTCCTCATGAATGGCTTCAGGCGACCACGCAATGGCGCGGAATGAAGTATTTCCGACAGTCCAGTATTGTTTTTTGAGAATTTCCATTTGGGTTTCATGGGTGGTAAAAAAATAACAAACAACCCTTTCTGAATCTGTCTACAGAAGGAAATGTGGAAGCCAAGCTTCAGATTCCAAAAGTTGTGAAACCAATCATCCATAAACTTTCTTGGTGGACATTTATCCATATCGACAGCAGAAAAAAATATAGCAGAACTTTTAAGTCTATTTTTCTCCTTACTGATTTCAGCTAGCATTTCGGGATTAGGAGAAACAGAGAGAGATGTGGGAGCAACCCCACAATCCTTACCTGTTTCGGCGGTTTCATTAGGGCTCGATAAGGTAAACCTCGCACCCGCGTCGATGGAGACACCAGCTTTCGCCACCGCCTCAGAGAAAGTTTTGGGTCTCGAATGCAGAGGGGAAGAATTGGGAATGTTTGGGCAAGAGTTGTCAGAAGCCATAAATGTTAGAGGAGCCGTCGAAGGGGGGTTAGTGGGTACGGCCTCTGCTGAACGGCAGAGAGAAGAGGATAACGAATTATTCAACATAAATGCTCATAAAAACCTAATCTAGCGGGGAAAGAACACGATATGCCCTTAGCTTCGGCTTTCAAGAGCACTAAAAATCGCATCAGCAGAAAAATTAGACCTAAATTACCTATTCCAACACCAAATTAAATATGTTATGAATAGCCCCTTGTATATCAATGTAACCCAACACTAAAATCAACAAAGACACAAATTTCATATTCTCCCAATTTGAGGTCACTCAATAGACCAACACTCAATGGACAAAAGAAATTAGCATGCTAGAAGCAACATATTATCTTATCGTAGAATCTAAAGTAAAACATTCATCCATATAACTTTAGCATGTGTAATAAATAATTTGTCACTAATTATTTAAAAAATGATCTTAGAAAAATCTATTAAATAAGTAACTGAAATAGAATGTAATTGCATGAAAATAGGAAACAAATTAGTGGTCAACCTTGATATTTTTGATAAAATGCATGTGGGCTATGTAAAATGCATATGAGCTATAAGACTTACATTTTATGTTGTACAAAAAATAATGTAAAACATAACATATATGTGTTTTAAGTACCTTGAATTCAAAGATCTGATGATCTTGCCCATTTAGGCTTGGATTTACAAGCCTAAGGGTTTGATATCTCTTGTGGCTCCTATTTTTGCGTTTTCAACATAATATAATGAATACTACTTCAACCTCTTTAGTTTTACATGTTTTACAATTAAATTTATGAACCCACCACAAAAAAATGAGAAACTTTTTAATTTTTTTACTATTTTGATTAAATTAAAGTTATCCTTTTTATTTTCTTTGAAGAGTGCTTTTATATTTCTCTAATACATTTGTATTGATTTTTCTATATAAATTTTGACTCTCTTATCTAAATTGTTAAAAAAAAGATTGGCCTACACTTCATTCTATATAAAATTAAAAAATTATATTTTTGATTAATTGTATAAAAGTTATGTGGTATGCATGTTTAGTGATGCAATTTTTAGGATGTATCTATTTTAGAAAATCACAAAAAAATATTCGATAAAAAACACATAACATGTAGTACTCACTCTTGACTATATTTCTACAAACTAATTTTTAAAATATCTAATGCAACAAAAATATGAAGGCACAAATGAGACATTAGGTTATATTTTAGTGATAAAAATATGAACATTTTGTTTATGCACTTAGCATTGCACCCCTTAACCTTAACCATTTAAAAAATAATAATTTAGTAATTAGATTCAAAGTACTACAATTATTGTTCTTATCATGTCTTTAAATTTTGAGTCTACGCACCTTTAATTACATGGCCAAGTTCATTTTTAGCTAATCGCAAGGAAAATGTGGCCACTTTTGACCCAATTTTTTCTTTCATTTCAATGCACTTATCCTAGAGTATTTAAGGGATATGACTATGTGAAAAATATTTTGAATCAGTTGTATCCAAGAAATACTCTATTTTAAATTTGTATCATCATTAACCACTACCTCGAAGTGATTATAGTAGAATTTTATAATTTCACACATGTCACAATTATCTTATAAGTATATATCCAAAAATGTATACAAATATATATATCCAAAAATAATTTTGTGAATTTAATGCATCTAAACTTAGTAAAAACTATATGAGAGAAAAGGCTAATGAAAGCTATTTTTTAAAGATGATGGCTTTGTGCGACAGATTCTTGAGCTAGACTTGTGTGCCCTAGCTCTTTCTTTCTGCGTTTTGTTTGGGCTGGCGGCCGAGACTGTGGTGCGTTCTCAGGGGGGGTGTTTGCTGGTGCTCAGGGGTGCGCAAGTCGGATTGGGGTTTGACCATTGTTTGGCTTGTAGGAAAAAAATTGTTCCTGCATTTCTTGTTGTGCTTGGCGTATCCTTGGCGGGGGGTGTATAGCGATTTGAGACTGTGAGTCTCTTGCCCCGTCTCTCTCTTTTTTTGGTGGGGTAGTGCTTTTCGGTCCATGGAGAATTGGGGTTTTCTTTTGTCTCAAGTGTCCTCTGGGGATTTGGAGATGGTAGAGTTGTCTTCTTTGTTGCATGCCAGTGGTAAGGATCAGATGGATAAACCCAAATCTAGGGATGGGGTCTCCTCTTCAAAAGGGATGTTTCGAGTTAAAAAAGTAAATAGATGTTTGGATAGATCCGAGGATCGACCAGTTTTGGTTATTCAACCTGAGCAAGTTTCAGAGGATGTTGAATATTGGTGTAATCATGCTCTTATTTGCAAATTTTTGGGTCTTCGTCTTTCTCTACCTGTGTTGGATTCCTGGGCACGCCGGGTTTGGAACCCAGAAGGAGATTATTTTGGCAGCTAATAACTATTTTCTGGTTATCTTTTCAAGCATGTCGGATAGGAATAGGGATTTTGAAGGAGGCCCTTATTTCTTTAACCAGGTGGGGCTCTTCATCAAGCCTTGGCACATGGGCTTCAACTTTGCTGAAGAGGTCCCCCCGCGGGTTCCTGTGTGGGTTCATTTGCCAAGGCTTCCTTTGGAATTCTGGAGGGAAGATATTCTTCACTCAATCTCATTGCTTCTTGGAAAACCTGTGGGTTCGGTTACACAAACTCAAGATTGTAAGGTAATTTCTTTTGCTCGTATTTGTGTAGAAGTTGATTTAAATAACTCGTTACCAGATTCTATGGAAATTCGCATGGGATCATCTTCTTGGATCCAACAGCTGGATTACGAGACCCTACCTTTTAGATGCAGAATTTGTCATGAATATGGTCATTTACACCGCAAATGTCCCAGAAATAAATCCTCCCCCTTGCCTACCTCTGGACCTCCTAGGGGGGATAAGGGGAAGGCTCCTTTGTCTAATGAACCTATAGATAACGAGGGTTTTAGTCCGGTTAAGCCCCGTAATAAAGGCAAGGGAAAGAAGATAACTTGGTTGGATAGACAGAATGATGGCACTTTTAACAGGTTTGATGTTCTTGAGGATTTGGTCCAAGAGGAAGGTATTCCAGTTGAGCTCTCTTCTGGGGCTAAGGGTCTACATGAAGTTTAGGATGAGGATGCAAAGAAAGAGGATCAGATTCTATCTCCAGGGGACCATCAGGTTGCACAGATGGCTACGGATTTGCCTTCTCAGGTTCAGGATATCATGGATCTCCAGGGGTCACAGGCTCCAAAGGGCTCTGTTGTGGTGGCTCCTGTTCCCCCTGCTCCTAAGGGGGCCTCAGATTATATGAAGGGTAACAAAGCTCCTCCTGTTTTAGGTTTACAACAAAAATCCTTTAAAAAGGGGCCTCTTGATAAACCATCAAGGAGTGGAAGGAAGATTGATCAAGAGAAGGTCAAGATTATGGGTGATACTTTGGTTGAGTCTGGGTCTGTGAAACCCATTGATTCCCACTTCTCCCACCCCCATAAATGATTATTTTATCATGGAATGTAAGGGGGTTGAACAACATCCCTAGACAAAAGGTTGTTCGTAGATTAATTGAATCTCAGTCTCTTGATGTGGTCTTTATTTAGGAAACTAAGCTTATAGTGGACGGTTTGGATAATTGTGCTTCGCGTATTTGGCCCCAGGGCAATTGGCAGGGGGTGCGTGCTTTGAACAGTTCAGGAGGGGGGGGTGGCTTGCTTTTGGAACCCGAGGAAAGTTCTCCCCTTATGGTGGATTTCTAGTCGGTCTTCCATTTCTCTGGTTGCCTCTAGTTTTGAGACTGGAGAGAGGTGTCTTTTATCCAATATTTATGCTCCTACTAACCTTTCAGGTAAGTCAAATCTTTGGGCTCACATCAGATTCATCCGGGCCTTAGACCCATTTCTCCCATGGATTATGGCTGGTGATTTTAATGCGGTCACTTGCTTAGATGAAAAACGAGGTGGGTTAGCCAAGTTGGACCATTCGGCAGATCTGCTCAGGCATATGATTGGTTCCTTGAATCTCATTGATGTGAAGCCAACCAATGGTGTCTTTACTTGGAATAATAGGAGATGTGGTGTTGAGGCTATCTTAGAAAGGCTTGATAGATTTCTGGTTTCCTGCTATTGGATGAACAGTAGGTTGGTCACCAGTTCGGAAATTCTTGATTGGAGGGGCTCTGATCATTGGCCTATCAAGCTCTCTGTCACTGCTTTTGGAGTCACCAAAAATCCTTCTTTCATATTTTAGTTGATGTGGTTAAGAGATCAGTCTCTGCATGATCTTAAGTTGGATTGGTGGTATGAGGGGATGCCTGCCCATGGGACGACCATGTTTACTTTTAGTAAGAGGCTTCAACATGTGAAGTACAGGCTTTAGAGATGGAATAAACAATGTTTTGGGAACCTGCATGCTCAGAAGATGGCTGCCTAGTCCAAGTTGGATAACATCACTCGTTTGATTCGGGACCAAGGGTTGACCTCTGATCTAAGTAAAGCTGAGTCCTCGGCTCTTAAGGGATTAGAAGAGTGGGAGCTTTGGGAGGAGATCTTCTGGAAGCATAAATCTTGTGTTGATTGGCTTCAGGAGGGGGATAGGAACACTGCATTCTTTCATAATTCGGTTAAGGCTCGGAGGCAGGGGAATTCTATCTCCTCTCTTCTTTCACCTGCAGGGGCTCAACTCTCTTCTTGTGTTGATATTTCTAGGGAAGCGGTCACTTATATTTCAAACCTATTTTCTAGGGAGGATCTTGTAGCTAGAGATGAGGAGAGGGCCATCTTGGATTGTATTCCCCACCTAGTCTCCGCTGAGATGAATGGGGCTCTCTTATGTCCTATCTTGTTACCTGAATTGGAGAAAGTGGTGTTTAATATGAAAAAAGGTAAGGCTCCTGGCCCGGATGGGTTTCTAATTGAGTTCTTTCAAGAGTTTTGGGAAATAATAAATTTTGATCTCCTCGAGGTGGTTCAAGAATCACATAGGAACAAACAGATGCTCAAGTCCATGAATTCTACTTTCTTGGCTCTCATTCCTAAGAAGGAGGGGGCTAATCAGCTGGTTCAATTCAAGCCTATTGCATTATGCAATGTTGTTTACAAGATCATCACCAAATTGATTGCGGAGAGACTCAAACCACTCCTCGGTACTCTGATCTCTACTAAGCAGGGTAGTTTTGTTGAAGGAAGACAAATTTTGGATGGTGTTGTGATAGAAATGGAAGATATTCATTCTATGGCTAACTCTAAGGAGAAGGCTATGTTTATTAAACTTGACATGGCTAAAGCTTATGATCGGGTGAGCTGGGAGTTCTTACAGAAAATTCTCTTGGCTTTTGACTTCGATGAGGAGTGGGTGAATTGGGTTCTTAGTTGTGTGACCTCGTCCTCCTTCTCAGTTCTCATTAATGGGGAACCTTTGGATTTGTTTAGTGCTTCTCAGGGACTCCGGCAAGGGGACCCTTTATCTCTTTATTTATTCATTATCATGGCAGAGGGTCTTGGAAGATTTATTAAATCTCAGGTGAGGTAGGGTCTTATCCAAGGTTGGAGCTGGAACAATTATCTTCCTTCCTACTCTCATCTTCAGTTTGTGGATGATACTGGATTGATCGGCATGGCTAGAATTAGTGACACAGTGAACTTTAGGAGAGCCTTAGACATCTATTTGAAGGCTTCAGGTCAGTGTATTAATGATGAAAAATCCTCCATTTATTTCTTTAATATCCCTCGGCTTATTCAGAGCAGGATTGCTAGGATCCTTAGATTTCAGATCGGTTCTCTTCCCTTGATGTACCTTGGGATCCCTTTGGCTTTGGGATCTCAACGTAGAGATTACTGGCAGGGGATTTTGGATAAATTCCGGAGTAAGGTTAGTCATTGGACTTACATATGGTTATCTTCTGCTGGGAGAGTGGTTCTTCTAAAGACTGTGGTGCAGTCTCTCCCCATTTATAGGTGTTGTGTGCATGTTCCCCCTTCCACCTTTGTGAGGGAATTTGATGCTCTGTCTTAGAAATTTCTTTGGTCAGGCAACCTTCTTTCCTCGAAGTGGAGTCTTGTCAAGTGGGAGTCTGTTTGCAGGCCGAAGCATGCTGGGGGCCTTGGTCTTAGGTCTATGGCTCTTGCTATCACAACCTTGGCTGCCAAGCTGTACTGGAGGTGGTGCAACAATCAGGATCAGGATTGGGCCAAGATTCTTGCCCACAAGTATCTTCCTGGTACTGATAGCCTTGATGTGCAGCGGCTTGCTTTGCTGGGTAAAAGGTTCTTGTATTTGGGACACCCTTAAGAAGGGAGCTCAACTGATTAAGGAGGGTCTCTTCTGGATCTGTAATAGAGGCTCTATTGCTCTATTTTGGCAGGACTCTTGGGATGGCCACCCTCCCATTCTTTCTAGCTTCCCTCAGCTTCAACCTCTTTGCCATATTTTTTCTGAGGTTGGTTGGATTAAGGTGGAGCATTTTAAAATAGTCAAGCGTATTGGTCAGGTGGTGGTGGCTTGCTGGAAGGACCCATAGGAGTGGCCCGTGGGTGGTTCTGATGAGGATCGTGTTGTTCTTACTAGAGTTTTGGAGGGTAGGCTCTGCAACTCCCTTAATGAGAGGGACGTTTTGGCTTGGAGTCCTAGTCCAAAAGGTAAATTTACTGTGGCTCAAGGCTATGCTATGCTTGACAGGAACTTACATGGTCCAACTGAGGTGCACTGGTGGAAAAAGGTTTGGGACCACTTTTCTTGGCCCAAATGCAATTTTTTCTTATGGTTGGTTGCTCAGAAGAAGTGCCTCACTTGGGAAAATATTCGCAAGCGAGGTTTTCAAGGACCTTCTATTTGCTTCCTTTGTTCGCACAGTGAGGAATGTACCTCCCACTTGTTCTTTCTTTGCCCTTTTTCTAGAGAGATATGGCATAGATGGTGGGAGGCTTGGCATCATGGTTGTATTCATGCTACCTCCCTAATTGAATTTTGGGAGAGTTTGGGCAGGCCTCCAATGAAGACTTCTTTCCTGTAGGTGGCCTGGTATGTTGGGCCTATTTTCATTCTCTGGAACCTTTGGATGGAGAGGAACCGTAGAGTTTTTTGTGGTTCCAAATTGAGAAGTTTTCAATTGTGGAAGAAGATATTTAGCAGGCTTTAGGAGACTATTTCTGCTAAGTGTGATATGTCTGAAAATACTGATCTTGGTGATCTTGCTATTTTGTGGAATTTGAACCTGGGGGATAGTAGAAGGGGAAGCATTGCCAGAAAAAGACCCCGTCATGTCAGGCAATGGGTCTGTTGGGATGGGAGGTGGACGCCTCCCCTGGTGGGGGTCCTAAAGATTAACACTGATGGTTCTTCTCGTGGGAACCCTGGTCATGCTGGTGTTGGGGGTATTGGTAGAGGTAATGATGGTGATGCGGTTTTTTTCTTCTCTATTTACAAAGGTCAGCACCCTAATAATCTGATGGAGGCCCTTGCTATTAAGATTGCAGTTGAGCGTGGATGCTCTTTGGGACGGAGGAGGATCATTTGTGAGTCTGATTCTCAGATTGTTGTGGATATGTTGAACAACCAGAGGTTGGATGATGTTAGTTGGCAATTAGCCTCTGTGGTCAGACAGACTCTGAGTCTATGCAGTTCCTTGGATTATGTCTCCTTTTGTCATATCCCTAGAGAATGGAATAGAGTGGCTGATTGTCTGGCGAAGTGGGCCTCTAAGAATGTGGATGGATGGGATATTAGTGGAAGGGAGGTGTTACCTTATGATTATCTTGGGAACCTGGAGAGGTTATTAGTGGAAGACAAGAATATGTAATGTGGTTTTTGGTTGTTCTAGTGGTGGTCTTGGTACAGAGTGGGCTTTTGGCCTTGACTTATTACTCTGGATTTTAAGCTGAATAAAAAAATTACCTTTTAGATTTTTTATAAAAAAACAGTTAAAGAGCTATACAAAATTGACAAATTGAAGTCTTTAAATATTATCAAAGACACATAAAAGTGGTATTAAGAAGAAAAGTAGTGTAAATTTTTTTATATCTTAATAATAATGTATAAAAAAGGCAAAAATAAATTTTATCACATAAAACCATGAAAATGATTGAAATTTAGCCAATGATAATCTACAATAATATAGGAAGCTCTAAAAATATTGTAAACAATTCACAGATTGAACCAATCACTACCAATAATAATATTACCCAGATTTTTTTGATATATTGGATGATGAATATACATTTGAAATGGTATTATAAGCTTTTAAGAACTACTACTATGAGATAATTGAAAAAGATTGATTTTCCTATGACTACATAAACATATCTATCATGAGACAAATTCCCAATGTGAAACATTCCAAAAACTAAATTATCAATGGAACAAACCCACAGGAAAGCACATCCACTAAATATTACATTTACAATAAATTTTGGTTACTTGAGAATGATTGTTATTTCATTAGATATGGTTTGAGTATACAATGATATGAGAAAACAAAACAAATATATCTTTTGAAAATGCATAAATTAGATACGCAACTTAGGTTTTTTCAAATATGATTAACTTAAATGGTGAGGTTTATGAAATACAACAATTAATCATGTCACCCTTTAAATATGAACAAAGTAAAATTATATTTTGAAGGTCCTCTGGAGTGCAAGCTTGATTTTTAATCTTGTAAAATGTTGTTCTTTAGTTTGAGTGGGAGTATGATAACTACTATGCCATCAACTTTGTCTATGCATATAAAATTATTTATTTGAGGACACTTGTTTATCAAGCTTACACATAATATTATCAAGAATATCTTTTGGTGACACATTTTATAAACCAACCATAACTTGTACGTATATAAATTGAAAATTAATTTTTGAGTTGTCATCAATAACACATTAAATATCAATATGTAAACAAATAAATCATTACCATATCTAATCTATTGAAAACTAAGGTATTTATCTTATTAAACCATGTTCAATTTAATATGTTGATTTTTTCATCACATTTATCTTATATGTCAACAATATAACAAATTATTTAGCTATTTCTGAAAAATAGTATGACACTTTTTAGCTTCTATATCATTATATAATGTCCCCCTTTTAGTTTTTAAAGTTTATAAGTGTTTGTGTCACTTTCATGCTTTAGGTAAGATTTTAGATTTTCTCATTGACATCCCTTTCCTTGATTCCCCACACCCATGCTTCTTGCTTTTTTTTCTCTCATAGGCCTTCAAACTTCTATCTCTTCATTTACTTGGCACCTTGATTCACTAGCTATCACTATTCTACCAACACATTCCTCTTTGGACTTTTAGATTTTGATGACAACCTACCTCTATGAAAGTGTTAGCAAGGCATCTTGACCCCTAAATCCCAAGATCCCTACCATATTGCATCTTGGTATCCAACCTTCACATTCCCCAAACCCCTAATGTTGAGCCTTCAAAATATTATTTACTTGAATGCCAAGCATGCATTTCCCCAGATCCCCACCTTCAAGCATGCCTTTTCACAACCCCCATTATTCAAAATAAGGGTTTCATCTATGACCATGGCTAACTAGGGATGTCATTAAGGTAAGTGCATGGAAATAGTATAAAAAAGGGGGTCAAAAGTGGCCATTTTTTCTTGAAATCAGATAAAACTAAATTTGGATGAGTAATTGAGATGCATGCACTCAAAATTTGAAGATATGATAAGAACAAAAATCGTAGCACTCTAAATCTAGTTTCTAAACAACTATTTAAAGTTTTTAAAAAATAGTTAAGGTTAAAAGAATCAAATATTACACACACACACACAAAAGAATTCATTCTTTTCTCACTAAAATATAACATAGTGTCTAGTGTGCACCCCCTTTTTTTGTTGCATTTAGTATTTTAAAAGTCAATTGATAGCAATATAATTAAGAGTGAGGAGTAGAAGTTGTATATTTTTTTTGTAATTTTTTATTGAATATATTTTTTGTGATTTTTCAAAGTGGGTGCATCTTGAGAATTGCATTATTGCATGTACATATCACATAACTTGCACAACAATCTAATATTTTTTAATGTGTAAAGAATGAAGTGTAAAACATTTTTTTTTAAAAAGTTTGATAAGCAAATAAAAAGTTATAAAGAAAAACAAATACATATGTATCTAAGGAATATAAAAACATTAGTAACAGAAATTAAAAATAAATATGTTAATGTATTTCAAATATAAAAATATAAATGGTTAGAAAGATAAGAAGATTTGAAAAACTTTGGTGGTAATTTTATTGAATATCATTATAAAATGTGTAAACCTAACAACGTGCAAGTTGAGAAACTTCATTGAAAGTCAAAAACATATGAAATGGAGGTAAATTGATAGTCCAATCCTTTATGCTTGTTATCCAAAGCAAAAAGGGCAAAAAAAAAATTGACTAAAAAATGCGATCACATTTTTTATTCCACAAAATGCTAGCTTGTTTTGTGAAACATTAAATATGATGTACTTCATGTTCCACAAAATGCAAACACATTTTTTCAAACATGAAATATAAATTTTAATTAAAAAATTGCAATCCAATTTCTTAAAACTAAATACTCCCTCACTCTCCCTTTGTATCTTTATTGATTCTTCTCTATCTCTTCTTTTCTCTCTCTCTTTATGTTTCTCCCTCTATTTTTATATATCTCCCTCTCTCTTGTCTATTTTTATATATCTCCCTCTCATCTCTTTTAATCTCTCTTCCCCTCTCTCGCTCTCACTCTCTATCTTTGTCTATTTATATCTCTCCCCCTCTCTCTCCCTCTCTCTATATCTCTCTTCCCTCTCTTTCTCTATATGTATCCCTCTCCCTCTCCCACTCTCCCTTTATATAGTTATTTATCCCTCTCTATCTCTCACTCTCACTCTATCTCTCCCTCTCCCTCTCTCACTCTCCCTCTTTGTCTCTCTACATATCAGTCTCTCTATCTCTTTCTCTATATCATCCCTCTCTCTTTATCTCTCTCCCTCCCCCTCTTTCCCTCCCTCCATTTCTCTCCTTTCTATCTCTCTCCATATCACTTTTTCCATCTCTATCTCTTTCTCTCCCTCTCTCACTATCTCTATATATCTCTTTCCTCTCCCTCTCATATATCTCTCTATCTCCCCATCTCTCTTTATCTTTTTCTATCTCTCAATGTCTTTTTATCTGTCTCTTACCCTCTCCCTCTCTATCACTCTATATTTTTCCCTCTCTATCTCTATTTCTCTATCCTCTCTCCATCTCTCTTTATATATATATGTATGTATTCCCCTCTACCCCTCTACCCCCTCTCTATATCTCTCTCCTCTATCTCTCCATATTTTAATTTCCCCCTCTCTCTATATATATATGTCCCCCTCTCCCCTTCTCTCCATCTTTGTATCTCTCTCCCCTCTCTTTCTTTTTTGTATCCCTCTCCCTCTCCCTCTCCCTCTCCCTCTCCTTCTCTAGCTTTAACTTTAACTCTCACTCTAATTTATTTATGTCTCCCTCTCTGTCTATCTCTCTCTATATCTTTCCATCTCCCTCTCTATCTCTCTATCTCCCCCTCTTCCTCTCCCTTTATCTCTTTATATATCTCAATGTCTCTTTATTTATCTCTCCCTCTCTCTCTCCCTTGGTCTCTTTACATATCTCATAATCTCTATATTTCTCTCTCCCTCTTCTCTACTCTCTCCCTCTCTATCTCTCTATCCTCCCTCTCTCTTTATCTCTTCCTCCCCATTTCTCTCCCCCCTCTCCCTTCATCCCTATCTATCTCTCTATCCTATCTCTCCATCCCCATCCCCCTCTCCTTATCTTCCACCTCTTTCTATCTCTCTCTCACCATTTATTTATGTTTCTCTCCTCACTATTTATCTCTCTATCTCACTCCCTCTCCCTTTTTCTATCTCTCACACTTCCTCTCTCCCTCTCTCTTACTCTCCCTCTCTATATCTTTATATATCACTCTATCTCTATCCATCTATCTCCCTTTCTCCCCCTCCCTCCCTCCATTCATATTTGTATATATAGATCTCTCACTCTATCTCACTCTCTCCCTCTCTCTATTTGAATCTATCTCTCTATATATATCTCGCATCTATATTTCTATCTCCCCCTCTCTCTAATATCCCTTTGTCTCCATGTATCTCCCTCTCACTATCTCTATATATCTCTCTATCTCCCTATTCTTTATCCCTCTATATCACCCTCTCTCTATATATTTTTCTATCTCCCTCACTATCTCTTTCTATGTCTCTTACCCTATCCCTCTCTATCTCTCGCTCTCTATCTCTATTTCTCTATCCTCTCTCTCCATCTCTCTTCATCCCTATCACTATATTTTGTCACACCATATCTATCTCTCCCTCTCTATCATAAGCATCAAAGTGGGGAATTATATGGCTAATGAACAACGCCACTCAAATGTAAATGAAAGTATGATAAAAAAAATCAATTATAATTGGTACAAATATTACAAGGCAGTACTTCATACTATGATACCAGTTAAAGCAGGTGTTTTATTACAAATTATTCCTAGAATTCAAAAGGCTATTATATTGAGGAAAAATCAGATGGTACATACTAACACCCATTTGAAATCTAGTGAAAATGAATACCCAACAACTGAACCTTCATTTTTGGGTGACCAAGTGATTAATCATGTTACACCCTAAGTGATATTACCTATTTTCTATTACCTTGTTTGGTTAAATTTCTTGAATAAATGAATGAGTTTATGAATCTTTGCATGAATGTGTTTTATGAATCTTTATATGAATGTGTTTTATGAATCTTGAATGGAAATATGATGAATGAATGATTTGATGCAATTTGATATTTTATAATGATTCTAACTATGAAATGAATGATGCATATGATTATGTTGTGATTGGCTAACAATTGTTATGATGTGCTAAGTTGAGTGCAAGAACAAGTTCGGACCTTCGGAAGAGAGGGGAAGTATCACTTAGGAGAAGAACTTGGTCTGGTAACCCTTAATGAGCCTAACTGAGCATTCACATACTCATGCCCTAGTTGGTCTTAGTTGAGTCAAGTCATTTTTGGGAAAAGGTAAGTAATCTTTGGTTTAGATGTGAATGTTGTGATTGAGGAATGAGTCTTGATGTTGTGTGAAAGTCCTTCCTTGTTTGTTTATTGTGGTATCAATGAGAGATATGTATAAAATGTATATATATATATATATATATATGTGCACGTGTCTATGGTAGACTCATACATGAGTATACGTAGGTAGACATACCTACACATGCTCATGGATGGATTACCCATATGAATAGGAATATTGATTAGACTAAGGTGACATGTATATATATGTGTGCATGTGTGTCTATATTATGTGTATATATATGTCGATCAATGGTTATGTGTACAAGTGTTTTTATAAAGATATTGAAATGGTATTATGTATATGTATATATATTATATAATATATATATATATATTAATATATGTATAAATTAATATAATTACATATATATTTATATATAATCATATATATATACATGTAATATTATTATTTCCCGCTCCTCTGTTTTGAATTGCTTGCACATATGGTGGACGCCACTTTGGGAGTACCCCATGGTCCCCCTCCCCTATCCTCTTCTGACTAGGTTCTTGCCTCAGCACATACTACTCTAACAACCTCGGGAGACCCTCTAGTGTTTTATATTGTTGAAGAGCCTGTGTTTCTAGTTTTGACTACTAAAAAATGTGCCTGTGATCTTTGTCACTCCATAATCAAAGGGTTGGAAGAATGTGTTACTTAACTCAATTCTAGTGGCAAAGAAATCTCATCCTTTTTTGAAAGTGGTGATTTCCACTTCTAGTACTGAAATCTCAATCCCTGAATACTGTAAAGAAAGCCTCTAGTGAGGAAATCACTTTCCTAATGTCAATTCACAAGAGAATAATGTAGGAGTACTTTTAATTTCAAACTACAGAGCATTAAGATTCACACATACAAGAATAGACAATAATATCAATAGAGAATAGACACCAAATTTACGTGGGAAAACCCTTTTGGGAGAAAAACCCACCACCAAAGAGAAGTCACTTTATTCATAGTAAAAACAAATTACAATAAAGTTACAGATCCCTTCTTCACAGGTATTAGTTCTTTGATATTACATAGCAGCAATACAATCGGCCAACTACAATCAATTGCAGCATTGTTACAATGTTCTTTCAACATACAGTTCGCTCAACACTCACTTCCCATCAGTCTGTCGTTCTTCTTATTTGCTATATTCACTTCAACCCTTTGATTTCTAGGAATCTGCTATCCAAATTGATTCGGTTTGCTCAACTACCAAGAAGCTCAACTGTTGACATTATCCCACATTAGCATAGAATATTAACAATCATTAGTTTATAAACAAAATCCTGAAGACTTTAGGTATCCACAAGTTATCCCTTTTGATTACCAACTCACTCGTACACTCGCGATCAAACCAACCATCGGCATGGCCCCACAAAAGTGAACTCCCATCGGTGTGTTTCTCAAAATGATAACTTCATACCACTATATACAAGTTACGAATTTATCAATCCCTGTGACCACTATTGCCCAGTCAGAGAAAACTCAAACTTCATAACCATCGCATACAAGTTACGAAGTCACCAATTCCCACGACAAGTTGATAGCATTGTTGCCCAATCGAGAAGTTACAAAACTTCCAAACTCCATGACTTAGGTTACATGTTATAGAAATCATCGATGTCGCGACAACAAAGGAGATTGGTCAGTCAGGAGGTTACTAAACTTCCAAACTCCGCAACAAGAAGTTATGAAACTTCCAAACTCCGTGACAAGGTTATGAAACCTCCAAACTTCGCGACAAGGTTACGAAATCTCCAAACTCTATGACAAAGTTACAAACTTAGGAACTTTAGTGATTGGTCGAAAATGAAGACTTGAATAGAGATACAAGCCAGCAAGTTGAGGCACAATTTCCAACAAATACACCAATGATAGGATTGTTTCTTCCATGGAGAACACGGTGGTTGGAAAAAAATTCTCTTTTTTCCCTACTATGGATATGGTAAGAAGATGATTGATGGCTAAGTGGTACCTCAAAGGCAGTGTGGAAGTTTGTGCCATGGCTAGTGGGCTATTCCTATTCAAATTCATGGCTGCTAAAGATTTGCTATCTATTCTCTCTTTGAGCCCCTGGGTTTATGGGAAACATAGCCTATCACTGTGTCGATGGAAACCTAGATTTGACCCTGCTATTGATCTCAACAAATCTGCACCCGTTTGGGTTCGTCTGTCAATACTACCACCAGAATACTAGGATGACTCTATTTTCCAATGTATTGGTGATTCAATGGGTCACTTCATTACTTTGGACACCATCACCAGAATGAAATCTAGTTTAGTTTTTGTTTGGTTTTGTGTTACTATTGATATTAACAAGTCTTTACCCAACTTTGTGATACTGAGCTCCAAATTTGGTCTTGGAATCAACAAATTTGCTATGAAAATTTTGTGGTTTATTGCTAAAAATGTGCTAAACCTAGGCATCTTATTTCAAGTTGTAAGTCTACTATTAGACAAAACCTCGGTTCTAGCGAACCCCTTGTGGATGACCACACAAACAACTAGTAGGATTTAAAGTCTAATCTCCTTAAAATTATTGACTCCCTAACCAAATCTAGGCCTTCTATTGACCTTTCCTATGTTCTATGTATGACTTCTCCCAACAAATTTTTTTGGACAATACAAGGAATTTACATAGTGTTTTAGCAGTCCCTAAGATTCCATTGGTGGAGATGGTTTTTGTTGACCCTACCTTGGATTTGTGTATGACTTCTCCCAACAAAATTTTGTTGGAAAAATATTCTCTAAAGAGTTTACATTGTGTTTTGATTGCCCCTGAGGCTTCGTTGGTGGAGATGGAAAATGTTCTACCCCCTAACCATGATTTGATTAAGGAGTTGAAGAGGGAGAAATGTTATGCATGGAAGTTGATAGGAAAACCTTTGGATTTGGACAGATAGACATAGTTTCCCTGTCACAAGGCCAAACCAATGAAGAAGAGGGTTGGACAACTCCAAAAAAGAAAGGTAAACAAAAGAAAGAATATGTGGGGGGGGGGGGAATCCAAACATGGAAGATCCAACCAATGAGAAACCAAAAATAGGGAGACAACCAAAGAGATTGCTATTGGAAAAAAAGGATAGTGGAAGTGTCCTCAAAGAAAGTGTCTAAATGAAAGTCCTGTCCTAGAATGTGAGAAGGATAAATAGCCACACAAAAAGCTAGCCTTAAAGAATTATGTGTGGGAACACAAGATAGATGTATTTTTGTTACAAGAAATTAAAATGAAAAAAGCAAACTTTGAACACATAGCTAAGTACATTTGGCCAAATGCTCATTTTCCTTGTAGTGATGCAAATGGGGCTTTGGGTGGTTTGTCTGTGATGTGGGCTCCTAATAGACTAAGGGGTACTAAAATCTTCCAAAGAAAGAATAGTGAGGGAATCCATTTCTCTCACTCTAGATTTTCTTGGTTTTTTTATTAACATCTATCACCTAATATAAGGAATGCTAGGAAATCCCTTTGGCAGGATCTCATTGACTAGATATAGAATAATATGGGGACCCACTGGTTGGTGGCAAGAGACTTCAACTCTCCTTTATACCCTTCAAAAAAGAGTGGGGGACTAATAGACTATTCTGATAGTATGGCTGACTTAGCTGATTTTTAAAAAAATACGAGGATGGTGGACATTGACTTATAGGGCCAAGATTTTACTTGGACTAATAGGAAAATGGGGGATAGTCTAATATAGGTCAGACTTGACAGATTCCTTTTCTCTCCTAATTGGATGGCTTTACTTAAATCCAATATGTTGGTGTTTCCCTAGACTATCTCATACCATAACCCTCTACTACTAGTCATGAATTATCACTCTGTTGTTGGTCCTTTTCCCTTCTAGTTCGAGATCATGTGGAATTCCCACCCAAACTTTGGGAATAAATTTTTTGATTGGTGGAATGTCCATGTAAATGGCTCCCCCATGTTTAGGGTATTCCATAAACTCAAGTATATCAAAAGCATGGTTAAAGGTTGGAACAAGAGGGTGGTTGGAGATGTTTTCCATCAGAAAAGAGTGATCTTTGGTAAACTTAGGATGACACAAAAAATATGGAGGAGGGAGATGCTATTATGCAGACTTTCCAGCAGGAAAGAGATGAATGCATTGAATGGGATAAAGTCTTGAAAATAGAGGAGATATTCTAGAAGCAAAAATCCAAAGTTCAATGGCTAAAAGAGGGTAATCAGAACACTTCTTTCTTACATGTTTTGGCCCTCAAGAATAGGAAAAGGAACCAGATAAAAAATATGAAAGATGAATTAGGAGTTAAAGTTACTACCCCTACCAAGATTGGTCTATTGGAATTTGGTTATTTCTAATGTACCTTATTTGAGCCTATTGTAGCCCCTAATTCTACTTTGGATGACCTAATACTAGACCCCCTTCCTACTTCTCTATCCAATGAGGATAATGATAATATATTTGGTTTTATTACTCTAGAGGAAGTCAGAGTGGTTGCACATTGAATATGGGTGTCTACAAGGCTTTGGGACCTAATGGATACCCCCCAACTTTCTTCCATGTATTTTAGGACATTGTTGGAGAGAACTTAATTCTTATGGCCAAGGACTTTTTCAAGTCTATCAAACTTCTCAAATGGTTTAATCACACCTTCCTAGCTCTCATTCCCAAAAATGATGACCTACAAACCATGGTTGAATTTCAACCTATCATCCTATGTAATACCATTTATAAGATCTCCAAAATTCTAGTGAACCACCTGAAACCTTTCCTGGAAAAAAATGATTATTCCAAACCAAAAAGGCTTTGTCCTAGGTCATCATATCATGGATGTTGCTATAGGCACCCACAAAATTTTGCACTCATTGGACCATGTAACAGTGCTAGTATGGATTTTAAGCTAGACATCTCAAAAGCTTATGAAAAATTCATATGGAGTTTTTTTCCCAAAGTATTAGCTACGGTTAGTTTCAATCAAAGTGTGATTAACCTCATTTTGGAATGCACTACAATTGTGATAAATTTTGTTTTGGTCAATGGGGTTCCCCATGGGTTCTTTAAGGCTAGGAGAGGTATAAGATACATGGTGATCCCCTATCTCCATGCCTATTCATAATGGTTGTTGATGTTCTAAGTAGGAATGTTGCTAGAATGTTGGTGGAGATCTCTATTAAGGGAGTTAAATGTGCTACCACCCTAGAACTAGCTATCATACAACAGTTTATTGATGATATCATCTTGTTCGAGAAAGCTTCAATTGTGGAAGCAAGAAAATGGAAAAATTTCCTTAACAACTATGTTGCTTGTTTGGGCCAGTGTATAAATTACAAGAGCATGATTTATTTCTTTAAGAGCACTTATGTTTTGTATAATAGAGTGTTTGTTGTTCTAGGTTGTGTGAGTGCATCCCTTCCTTCTATGTACCTAGTTCTCCCTCTTACTGTTAAAGAAGTTACTCCCACCTTCTATAATTTTGTCCTTGAGAGAGTTGAAAGAAAACTTTCTAAGTGGAAAGGTTCAATCCTTAGTCATGTTGGTAAGCTACAATTCCTTGATGTTGTCCTTTAAGGGATCTCAATTTATTTCCTATCTATATTCAGAATTCCTAGATACATAGCGAATTTTTTTGAAAAAATCGAAAGGAACTTCCTCTAGTCTGTTATAGAGGAGAAAAAGAAGTTGGCTCTGGTCAGTTGGGACAAGGTTTTCCTTCCTAAATCTAGTGGGGGTTAGGTATAAATAAAATCCAACATACCAACAAATCTTTTCTTGCAAAGGTTGGATGGGACCAGTTAAAGAACTAGAAGGATTAGTGTAGACTTATGAATGCTAAGTACCTAAGCAACTACCCGCTAATCAGGTGTCTCTCAAATGAACACCTAAGTGGTTCATTGGTTTGGAATAATATTTACAAGATGAAAAAGCTGCTACAATCTGGTTTGAGATGGAAGTTAGGGAATGGCAGTAGTATTAGTTTCTGGGAGGACCCCTAGCTAATTAAAATTCCCCTTTCCCAATTTGATTCCAATAATCTGATGGGGCCTATGCAACTATACTTTGGTAGAAATTTTTGAGACTACCTTTGTGGTCTTCATTGTTCTATGAAGTGGAAAATGTTGGAATTGTGTTGTCCCCTCTCCTTGGAGTTAAGGCACTTGGCTAGGACCTTGCAAGACATCCTCTCCCTTACTATAATTTCCATCTCCAATATGGAGGATGCTTTCTATTGGTTTAAGGAATGCAAAGGTAACCTCTCTATTAAGTTGGCTTATGGTTTACTATCAGACCAAGGGGATCAAAGTAGATTATGGAAACATGTTTGGAATATATAATTAACATCCAAAATTAACTTCTTATGATGGATGACTTATTACAACAAGATTCCAACTAAGGATAATTTAACGAAAAGGGGATTTCAAATCCTGAATAGATGCATATTATGCATGAATAATGAGGAGTCAGTTAGCCACCTATTACTCCACCTCTCATTTTCTACTGAAGTTTGGGATTTGTCTTTTGGTAAATTGGTGATTCATTGGACCATGAATGTTGACATTAAGATTTTTATTGAAAGCTGGTCTGGCCCTTTTCACCATCCTCTCCCTAATGAAATTTGGTGTCAAATTCCTCCCATCCTTTGCTGGTGTTTATGGAAAGAAAGAAACAGTCAAATTTTTAGAGATGTTGAAAAAATCCCTAAGGAAGTCTTTAGCATTGGGTTCAGAATTATATTTGAGAATGTCTCCTTATACGATTGGAAACACTTGGACAAAGCTCCTACAATGTGGGAGATTAACATGGCAAGGTCATGGAAAAAAAAGTTGGAGATCAACTCCTTTGATAACTCTAAATCACTGGCTAGACTCAACATGGTTTGGAAACCCTCAGATACTAGTTGGCACAAACTTAACTTCGATGGGGTGGCAAAAGGAAACCCAGGGGTGGCTAGCATTGGAGGCATTATCGGAGACTCTAAGGGAAATTTAGTGGAAGGGTATACTGGTGGTATTGGAATACAAACTTCTATGATAGCGGAGGCTAGAGCGCTACTCAAGGGTGTTGAAATAGCTATCACTCTTGGTATAAAGAATTGCATATTGAAGGAGACTCCAAGATGGTGATTGAATCTATCAATCATAATCTTTATCATGGGTGGAGTTATAGAGAAATACTCTTGGACATAAATTATTTGATTTCTAAACTAGAAAGGAAGAATCTAACTCACATATTTTGTGAGGGCAACCAAGTGGTTGATTCTTTAGCCAACCTTGGTTCTTCATGGATCCTATCCAAATGCTAGAGAAGGGTAGGGGATCTCCCTATGAATATACAAGGATATATCCTTGATGAACAAAAAAATATTACTGTTAATGATGGAATTTAACCTTGCTGATTTGGGCAGATACATGTGGCACTATACCTTTGGGTCATTAATGATGTGAAACAAGTAGGACGAAATGGAGAGGCATAGTCGAGAATTTGGGGGGCATTTTGAAATGATGGTGGTGAATGGTTGGGTTGTTCAAAATATTTATAGCTAGTCTTGGAAAAAGTACCACAATTCAAATCATGTTTTTAGAAACATGTGTAAGGCCAAAGTTATCTTCATACTTTTGGCTAATAATTACCCGATAAAGGTTATCATGGCTTTTAGCTTACATTTGATGTACTTAAGCAAGTTTTATAATGGCCTTGCGGCCATAATTTTCTTATAAATAACCACTAGCTCTTGTGAATATCTAGAAGCCTTAATTAGGCATGATTTTCCTTCTCGGTTTGGTAGTGGCTATAAATGGGTGGTAAAGGTTACCTGTTTCCATTTTGAAAATTTTCTAACTCTGTTATCTTGGGTAAGTTTCATCATTTGGTGAGAAGAGATGGGTGGTGATAGGGTTCAAATCGAGCCTGGCTCTTGTGATGAATTCTATAAAGACCCTATTGTTTTGTATATTTGCGTGGAGGGAGGAATTGTGCCTCTTATGGAGTGCCTGGTGGGTCATGATGAGAAAATTTGGACATAATTCACAAATTCTTGGAGTAACAAGAGAGTCACTATCGCCAAGGTGACAGGCCTATCCTACACTAGTCAGAAGCTCAAGAAGCACACTATGGTACAATATTTAGAGAGCCTCAATTTTTTTTCAAGAGAATGAGAAGCATGTCAAGAAGCATGTGGGATTCAAAAGGGAGTCACTGCCAAAGCTATGGGATCAGGTTTTCTTAACTATAATGAAGTATGTTACTTTAGTGGGGAGATTTAAAGTATTTTATTTCTACCATCTACTGTTACTTACCCATCTTAGGCACAAGATTCTTATAAGTTTTTTTTTTTTCTACTTTCCTCCTTAGAAAGCTTGATTAAGAAAACCCTTGATTCTGCTACTTTAAATCTTGATAAGCCACCACCTCTTCCTATACACCAAGGCCTTATCCTTTGTCTTTACCATTTTCATTTGGCCCTTTGCCCCCCAAACCTATCTCTGATGTCTATGTTGAAGAATAGGAACCCTTCGACCACTACTCAAAAAAACCTTCCCTTGCTACTTCAATCAGACCAAAAAGGAAGAACCCCTTATGGATTGTGAACCCAAAGATGAGCCTAAATGTAAACCCCTAGCCAAAAAGAGAAAGGGGGTGGGTTTAGCCCAGTCTAAGGCAAAAGTTGGGCTTTGTGAGTTAAAAAATACCCCCACCAAGAAGGACAACAAATTGACAGCCAAGACCAAGGGAAAATAGGACACCCTATGTCATGTGGAGGTTTCAATCACATATAGCAAAGGTAGGAGCCCTGCGGACAAAGATTCTAAAGGTGATACTATGGTGGTGGTAGTGTGGACATTTGAATAGAGAAAACTAGTGTTAGATTTTTTCCCAAGTTTTCTAAGAACAAGAAAGAGGTTCCTATTGATGAGATAACTAGTAGCTCAAAGTAGACCGGTGGCAAAAAGGAGAGTAAATAGGATACTATTGAGGAAATGAAGGAGTTTGTTGAAGGCCCTAGTCACTTCTTGTAATTGAACTAAATGATTCAAGAGGATTCCGCCACTCAATCTTTGAATCACATGGCTAGGGAGGAGGAGACGATTAAGGTGGAAAATGGCAATGAAGAGGAATTCAACAAACTATTGGTCTGGGTGGGAAAATTGAATAGAAGTTTACTCAGCTAACGTGCTTCATGATAAAAATAATCCACAAGTCTGTTGTCACTCTCTTTGAGGTACTGAAAGAGGAAGTGGAAAAAAGTACTAAGAGTGAGGGACCTAAATTGGTTGGTGATGATGTCTTGAAACTTCTCATTGAGAAGTGGGAGGGATTAGCCAAGTAGTGGGTGGTTCTGTGTTTTGGGTGGGTGGGTCTTTCCTTTGTTATCAGTTCATTGTCTCTGTAGCTTTTTTGGTTTTTCCTATTGTTTCTATTCTAGAAATAATGTTGTAACTTTGGCTTTGGTCTCTTTTTGGCCCCCTGGGCTCCTTGTGTAAAGGGTACTACACCCTGTAAATACAACTTTATCAAAAAATTATTATTTATATATTTATACATATGTTTATTGTTCGGCAATTAAATGTATTTGATAGCTTTATGAAATAAGTGTATATATATAAGTTGGAAACATTTGTGATAATGTATAAAGTGCAATATATAGTGTTACTCTTAAGTAAAGTACTTGAATGAATAAGGCACATATGATATACATAGTGTAGTCTTTAGGAATCATAACAACCAGTGCATAAAGTAGTATTAGACCAAGCCAACCAAAGCAAAGTGGCATGTATGAGTTATATGTTGTTGTGTAAACATTTATGTGAGAAGTTAAATATAGTTTAAAGCAAATATGAAGCAGTCAACCTAAAACACTTTCTCTTACAATTTTCTCAATATCCTTGACATATACAACAATTGATACACCAAGTGCTAATAGTGTTGACATAAATGACAACCACATATCAACAACACATCCACAACATCCAAAAATCTCCCAACAATTAGAAGGTCCGTAGATGAATTCTTCTCTTATTTTCTAAGAAAATAGAGTAACCAAAACTCCTAGGGCGAAACATTTAATGTAGTGAAAAGGTTAGGTGCGTAAGTTATAAAAGGGTATTTGGAACCCTCATTTTTCACCCTGCATTGAAGAAGAATAGAAGGAGAGCCATTGCAGTAGAATTTTTGAAGGAGTCAAGTTAATTCGGTGATGAATTCATCATGTATTTCAGTTGCTTGTAGAATTCCTAATTTTGTGCTTGGTAGAAAAACATGTTCGGTACAGAAAGAAAAATGAAGCAAATAAAAGGAATTGTGAATTTGGATGAATATAGCAATAGAAAGTTAAGGGATGTGAGAAATATGTTTTCGGTCGATGAATTGAAGTGGTTTTTAGGTGAAAAACACAAAAGCTTAGACATTTGGAATGAGTTTCCTTATTTTGTCAACGTGGAAGTTGCTAGGTTTATCTTGAACAAATTGTATGAGGACATTCTAACCTTGGATAAACCCTATCACATTTCAAAAGAGGTGATTAGAAATTTAATTGGATTATGCAATATTGGGGATATTCTGAAAGAGAAGTCGATTCAGAACATTGAAGTCAAAACCCTAACCAGAGTAACAAGAGACCAAAGGGCTCTGATAATTTTGACAATCAAAGATCCAATAACAAGGTACATTGCACACAAAATTTCATACAAAATTTTCTTCAGAAACAAGGAAGGTGCAACCTCGGCAGGTGCAGTTTACATTTCTCATAAAATGATAATGGAGGATTAAGACTTTGGCCTGTGTAGTTTTCTAAAAGATCAATTGATGGAAAATGTGCAACTAATAAAGGAAGTAGATTACCCCTTTAAGTTTGGTACTTTGGTCATGCGTATCATGATGTATTTTCTAAATTACTTACCTCAGAATGATAATGTGGTCTGGAAGGAGAATGAACCAGTTTGCAAGCAAATTTTTGGACATTCTAATACTCTAGAAAATTATGAGCAAGTTTATGCAAATTTCTTTAGAGAGTTGCTAGGAAAGTTTGGAGAAAGTAGCATCTCCCTTCTGGTAAAAGCATTTGAAGTTGGATCCTCTTCTGGTGAGATGGAGAGGAAGTAGAAAAGAGTACTAGAATTTGCTGATGACACTCTCCCGACACTCAAGTCTCAAAAATTTGAAGGAAAAGGTAAAGAACAAGTAATTGTGGATATACCAGATGAAGATTTTGATGAGTACACTCCAAGGGATGAACCAGAATCAGTTGAACCAAATGTAGTAATAGCTAAAGAAAGTGGAGAAGATGGTGCTCTATTCAAGGTTAATGTACTGTAGCTTGTTCAAGAGAAAGATGGGATGCAAAAGATTGCTGACATTTGGTTAGATAGACCCTCATATGGGCAAGATCCGATTGAAAGAACTATAAGCAGTTATTTTGTGCACTACATTGGATTGGAAAGTCTGAAGAATGTGTTTCCTAAAGAGATGATTGAATGTATCAGGGAAACTATGGCCTCTGAGTCCTAGGATAGGAAAGAGGAAGAGATAATTCTACATTTGAAGGAGTAGTTTAGGCTATCTCTTACCAAATTGAAAAGGAAAATGAATGTGTTGAGGCAATGCATAAACTCAACCAATAACATCTACAACTATTGTCTTTGTTGGCCTCATGTAGTTGGGAAATAGAAAGATAAGCTAGAGCAGTTTGAATATGAGTTAAACAAAATTGGTCAGGATTATAACATG
The DNA here is from genome assembly GCA_007258455.2 of Sequoia sempervirens. NCBI lineage: Eukaryota > Viridiplantae > Streptophyta > Pinopsida > Cupressales > Cupressaceae > Sequoia > Sequoia sempervirens. The sequence continues at coordinate 36,402 of VDFB02008624.1, forward strand.
TTTCAGGACCAGGATGGTGCAGTCAAGAAAAGGATTCATGAGTTGCAGTCTAAGCATGCAAAAGTTCATTTTTCTAGAAACACCATTGTGGACACTTTTTGGAAAGTGGAGGATTTAACTGAATGCAGATTGGAGTAGCTAATTGAGGTTCTGATAAAAGGAGAAAAGTTAGAAGAAGCAATCACAATTCTAGAATCCCTCATCTAGATTATCAATCAGATATCAGAAAAATAGCCTGATCTTAATCATTGAGATTGCAGTAGAAGCTTGGAAGAAATTCCTTTTGGAAATGAAAGATAAGTACAAGATAATTTTTTGACTTGTGCAGCAGTTGCATTTCTTCAAATTTTGATCAAATTTTTAAAGGGGAGTTCAAGAGCAGTGAAAAATAAGTTTTTCATTAATGTCAAAGGGGGAGAGAGTGTAGTGAAAAATGCCTTGTCATTCTAAGGGGGATTAGTGTTTTGAAATTTTGCACTTTAGCAGAGTAATCTTTGGTTCCGACACTTAATCATTTTTCACTAAGTGTTGCCATCAATGCCAAAGGGGGAGACTGTTGGCATATGAATTCTAGTGTTGTCATTGATGGCAACTGAAGTCATTACTTTGGTCCGCAAATCAAAATTTGTTCATACTGACAAACAAAGTGGAGAACAGAGTATTACCGGCATAAAGCATGATGAACAAGGTATCCAGTTAGTATGTCAATCTATATGCTTCACCAGATCATTTTTTTGAGTTGGGGGTCCCCAGGATAGATTGTTAAGCATCTATGTTATCTTATTGTTAAGTTTTGTGTTGTCACTTTAATTGATGTATGAGTTAAGAGATCTAACAAGATGATTTTTTGTTTATTTGCTCATCGTGGCCGACCTAGTGAATGTAGCGTGCCACAGATGTATAAGAAGTAATTGTTTAAATGTTTCTATGTTTGAAGCATTTTGTTTTGGGTCCTAGCTATAGTTTGGATAACTTATATGGATGCACATTGAAGATTTTTCATGATATGAGCTGACATATGAAGAATATTTTGTACTTTATTTGAAGCCTACATATAGCAATTGAATTCTTGCCAGTGGATATATATGCGATTTCAGGTAATTCATTTTGATGTATGAATGTTTGTGTAGAGTAGAGCAGATGCGTATGTGAATATCATAAGATTAGTTAAGAAAATTTTGATTGTGCAAAAGAGGGTTGTTGTAAATTAAGGCAGAGCAGAGCAAAGCTAATTGCAAAATCAGACAAAAGGTCCAAAATTTGATACATGAGCTTCACCAGAACTGATACCAGGCATTTGCAAATGCTACTTTCTCAGTTCAACCTTCTGTTGTAATCCAAATATTTTGTAAGGTAGTGAGCCTTCTTTATTTTGAGTAGTGAGCTCTAGGCAGTGTGCCTGAATGCATGTGCATTCCCCTTTTCTTCATACTTTTAACATAGTATAAATTGTGGATTAATCTCCATCGTGGTTTTTCCCCTAATAGGATTTTCACATAAAAATATTGGTGTTATGGTGTTCTAATTGTTTCTTTTATGTGCTTGCATCTTTACTTCTATTTAAATGTTGTATATGGTTTATGATCTAGATTGAAATTTAAATATTGTTGAACATTGATTCACCCCCCTCTTAGTGTTCCTTGAGTCCAACAAGATGAGTATACAAGTTTTGGAGCTTGTTTGCAATGATGTATTAGGGCCATTTCCTCATTCATCTTTCACTAAGGCTAGATATGTTCTCACTCTCATAGATGACTTCTCTAGGTACATGCATGTCTACTTCCTTCGACAAAAAATTGAAGTCTTAAAAAAATTTCAATACTTCAAGGCTCTTGCTAAAAAATGATCAAGGAAAGTCATTAATATTATTTAGATAGATAATGGGGGTGAGTATGTCAACAATAGGCTTGAGCAGTTTTGTATATAAGAGGGGATATACTTAAAACACATAGTTCTTTATACTCCCTACCATAATAGTGTTGCAAAATGTAAGAACACATCCTTAAGAGAGATGGCTAATTGCATGATACACTCCAAGGGCCTTACACCATAATATTAAGTAAAATAAATAAATTATGCTTGTTACTTTTAGAATAGGGTTCCTCACAAAGACTTGAAGGGAATGGATCCCTTTATAGCTTGGATAGGTAGGAAAACATAAGTTGCGCCCTTTAGGGTCTTTAGGTCTCTAGCCATAGAATGTATATCAACATAACAATATAAGGAAATTGAACCACAGTACAAACCTTGCATCTTTGTAGGCTATCTAAAGGGAGTGAAAGGTTATTACCTACTCAACCCTACCACACATGAGTTTTTTTTTATTGTGAGAAGTGTTAAGTTTCAAGAGATTACTACCAACTCTACACTTGACATTTCTCCTTCTATCATGGACTCACTTAGTTTTGACGATTATTTTGATGAATCAAAATCATCCACGCTGGATTATTGAGGTAGAGTCTTCATCTTCTTCCAATTCTAACATCAAGGACAGTGATGAAGAATCATCTTCATCCAGTTCTATAGATACTTTGGAAAATAATGTTATAACACTTGACTCACCCACCTCTTGTCCTCTTTGGGCTAGACAAACATTTCAAAGTGCACGTTCTTGGGTAGGGAAGATAGTAGGTGATTGATGTACATGGTTGGAATATCAAATTGGGCCACATGCTTACTTTTCCTCAACCTCTAATCCATAGACATTCAAAGAATCATCAAACATACTAAATTGGGATAGTGTTATGCATGAGGAATATAATTACTTGATGAGAACTCACACTTTGGATTTGACATCATTTCCTAAAAGGAAGGTGGTTTGATGTAGGTGAATATATCATACCGAGTTTGTTGCAAATGGGTTGGTTGATAAGCATAAGGCACATTTGGTTTCCAAGGATTTTTAATAGGTTGTTTGCATTGAATACACAAAGACCTTTACAGTTGTAACCAATATGAATTCTACTTGATTCACACTTGTTACTGCCGAAGCACAAGGTTGTGACATGTGTATAAAATTGAAGTGAAGAGTTCTTTTCTTCACATAGACCTTGAGGAGGATATTTAAAAGGAGAAACCACCAGGTTTTGATAAATACTCGTCCTTAGTTTGTCTAGACTTAGGAAATATCTCTATGAACTCAAACATGCCTCTTGGACTTGGTATGCCAAGATAAATTCCTTCCTCCTATGTTCAATTTTTACTCGATGTCATTCAAATCCTAATGTATATATCTTATGGTAAAATGATTCATTATTAATACTAATACTTTATGTTGATGATTATTAGACTTAGCTATGGAAATAGCCACGTAAGATCTAGAGGCCAAATGAAAAGCACAAAGAGATCAATATGCAATGCTCAAGATTGCAATGTAATTGAATATGTAAGAATTGATTTACAAATGAGAACCCCTTGGCTATATATCCAAGGTGAGACATAGGATTAGCCAAGATCATGACAAGTGTCTTAATCCTATGACATGAGACAACTAGCTTTACATAAAATTCAAAAATATAAAATATAGACATGACAACTAAGTCTTCTAGAAAGAATCTTAGGACCTAAGTAAAATTAACACATGAATAAGTCCTCTAGTAAGAATTAACTAGGTAAAAGAATTTTATTCACACCAACACCCCATTTAAGTGCAACTTAGGGAGAAGATTATTATGAAAATGATGCAAAGATGGGTCTCAGCTACAAGTCCATATTAGGTACCCATGTGTACTAGTACATATACAATACAATCTCTCACAAATGGAGAAAAGGAGAAAACCCAATGGGACAAAACTCCTCCCCAAAAAAGAGATGAAAATAAAACTCTCAAAAAAGAATGAGAAGGACAAAACCCCATGTGAGGAAAAAAACCCCCCCATAAGAGAGAAGAAGAAGAGAGACCATGCAACCCCCTCAATGGCGAGTCTCCTATAATGGTAGAAGCTTGACATTGAAGGTTGAAGATGATCCATTCTCATCGAACAATGTTCCTCCCCTTAGAAAGAAACAAAACCAAGAATATATGCAAAATTTATTCCTATTCTTGAAATGAATATGTGGGAAGAATAATGATGTGTGATGTCTTTGAACTACGCTCAAGTGTCTCTATGTCGATACTAAAAACTAACACACTCCAAATAGGTGTTCTAGGCCACACAACCGAAGATGTTGAACTATAATCTTTGAGAGACAGATGTAGAAGATAGTCCAAAGACAAGTATGCATCCTTTGAAGACAAGGAATCCTCCTCCAAATGTTATCCAAAAGTATCCACACTCACGTCAAACTATGAAGAATGATCATGTAGAGAATGAAAAAGAGGGTCAAATTATTCCCTTACAACAACTGAAGAAGGTTCATATCCATCAAAGAGAATGTGTATGCAATTAATGATGTCTCCCAAATCTAAAATATGAGACTCAATAAACAACCCACCAATGTCTATCAAGTATGCATTTGAAGTAGATGTAGTTGGAAGATGATGAAGACCTTGTTGCACTAAATCACAAGAGGCCAAACCTGTGCCAATATGAGCATAATCAAATACAATAAAAGATGGAGGAGATGAAATACAAGCCTCAAGAATGGGATTCGATGTGAGAACCCTCAAGTTCAAGAAGCCAAATGTCTCCTCTAAATCATGGTTCACACTATAAGTGTGATCAACAATTGAAGGAACAATGTCACCATCAAAAGAAAAATATACAAAGGTTTACAATCGATATGAATGATCAACCATACTAGTATCAAGAATCTCTCTACTCTCCAAGTCTCTAATGATAACTAAATTGGGAGTGAATTCCACAATCCTCTTGTCTCCACCATGTGTAATCAGATAGATGGAAAGAATATTGTTTGACAAATGAGGTCCACACAAAACATCATTTAAAGTGCCCTCCCCAATATCAATAGATCCATTCCCAATTAAACTCATGTATGCATTATTCCCCATCAAAATATGAGACATAGTACATGACTTAAAAGAAGAGAGTATAGATTGTGAAGATGCCATATGATGAGATGCTCCTAAATCTAGAAGCCAACTCCCTGATCCAAGACCTGTAGAAGCACAACGAGCTTTCCCCTTATTACTTGATGTAGTAACCAAACCAACATGACCTTTGTCCTTATTAGACTATCTCAAAGAAGAAGTTGACTCAGACATTCTGGAAGGGAAATCAATATGATTCTTTTAAAGAATATGTTTCAATTCATCAATATCCTTCTTATAACAAGAATGATCATCATGTCCAAGCTTCTCGCAATATGAAAATTTTGGCTTCTCCTTCTTGGATGATTTCTCTGTGGAAGAGGATTTATTCTTTGGTTGATCTAAATGTAGATTATTCCTTGATTTATTTTTTTTCTTATCAATATGTTCTGATTCTTTCACTTGACTAGCCAACAATGCTTGAGATTTAGATGACTTGATGAGACCCATAGATATAATATTTTTTTCTCGTGTATTAACATCTCAGAAAATGATGCAAATAAAGGTATAGTATATGTAGATCCCATAATCAACCTATGAGTATGAAAGATAGAAACAAAAGCAACACAATCAAGACCAAGTTTGTTTAATGTATTGTATACCAATTGAATGTCCTTCTTATCAATTCCACATGCTTTACATTGCTCTCTTAGATCATTAACCTTAGTGATGTAGTCCTGGATGTTGTCAAAGTTCTTACGATCAAAGCTCATAAATTCATTATCAATTTGGTAGCCTCTTACTTCATTTGTAGTGCCATACAATATTTTCAATTTGTTCCAAGCTTCATGAGAATTATTGCATGATTCAATTTGAAACAACAAATCTTGAGAAACTAGGGTATGAAGACATCTAAGAGATTTAGTATGTTCAATCATCCATTTTATCTTTTCCTCATCATCTTTAGATTCAAGTACCTTATTCTCAACATATAGAGAGTTACCTTGAGTAAATAGTGTACTCCATGCATGTTGACACCCATTTGAATAGTTATATGATGTTAGCAAAGGAACCTTAGAATAATCCACGAAAAAAAAAGCACAAGCAAACAAATAAAAAAGAATACACCAAGAGACCCTCTCCCCCCAATCACTCAATCAAAAATCCCCCATCTAGAAATATATGATTTGACACTTTATATTTAGTGCGTTTATAGATGCCACTTGTCAAAACAATGAAGTGGACTTCATTTTAGTGCTTACAGATACCAAATTTGGTCACAATATCAAACTGATTTTTTTATATATAGTGGGATTAGTATTATCACACCACTACGAAGTACATGAAAAATTATTCATTTAAAAAAAAACCCAAAAATGTTACCGTAGGAGCCAGAATGAAGCTTCAAAAGTTCCCAAAATGAGAACAGATCAACAACACCTACGAGAATATGCAATTTCTAGAAAAACTAGGCAACAAAATATAAAACCAAATACACCACTATGAAGGGGTGCTACCACAATAGTGTGTCTCACTTTTGGGACATGTTGATTTTTGCCTGAAATCACTTTTTTTAGAAAAACTAACGATTTAAGCTTTGAGAGGTTCATCTAAAGGTTTTTAATTGAAGAATGATATATAAGACCTCCTTAGATCAAACCCCTTTGATAGAACCCCTCTAGTATTAAATCATACCCACAATGGAATCTCCTTTGCACCTATCAAAATGCTAGAAAAAAAAACTTTTTCTTTACCTTTTGAGGGACTAAATAATACCATTTAGAAATTATATTTTACAAGGTTGTAGCCATTGAAATGAGATTTCCAACAAGTATAGTTTTGATATGTTTTCATTTTATAATGCTTTTGATTTTCAATTTTTATTGAACATAGGTTTTTCTTCGAACACCAAGCTCTTCATTTTGTAGAGATGGAAAAATAGTAAACCATTGTAAAAAAATTCAAAAAATACCCTTTCCCTATGTATTGATGTCCTTGTTTCACCAAAAAAAGAAAAAAATGGATTTCAATATATACATAACAAGTTAGGTTGTACGATACACATGTATGTCCAAATTATAGTTACTATGATTTTGAAAATTAATTGAAAAATATACATGTGACAAAAATTATGGAAAAATATCCTTTCCCTAGATATTGATGTTGAGAATCTATATTTCAAAAATTATAATTTTATCCTTTATAGAAAAAAGTTATGGTGTATGACACAAACGTTACTTTATGAAAATGTTGTTTTTTGTTTAAAACTAGTTATTAAAGGAGATGTTAAGAGATCCATGATTTATTTTGGAAATTTTTTAAAATATATATATTTAGAATCTACACACAATTTGCCACAAATCACTAGTTTGCATCATCTTCAAATTCTTAATGGTTTAGTTGCTATAGGTCTTAGAAGATGAAAATTTAGTTAAAAACACTGATGTGAATGTCCATCTTGGACAAAAAGTGAGACACATTATTTTGATTTCACTTGAAGAGCACAAAATTCTTCCCCAAATCAAAAGAAAATTGCTTTAAAAAAGGAGGTCCTGAGCTTGAGTTATGTGAGTTTGAAAATCGCCTTCCAATAAAAATTCAAATGGAGGGGGGAAGGGGGTGTGGGGGGGCTAAATCCTTAAGGCCTTGTTGATGTCAACAAGGAATATTTCTTGAATATTCTCTAAAACTGTAGTCTTAAATTTGATGGTTATATGATCGTCGTGAGTTGACTAGGTTGTCGGTATATTATTTTTTCTGATCAAAACATTCTTCTAATGTGAAAAAATGCCAATGAAATGTGATTTTTATTCGGTGTGAGAATTTTATAAAAGCTGTTAGTTTTTATTTATTACAACAATCACTCGACCCTTTGCCTATTGGGTGGGGTGGTGGTGAGACTGTGCCACACAACACCCTTGCATACCCCTATGGTACAGGTCTACGTAGGTAGTACCTCCTGTAGATTTTTTTTTAAATTTTGATTTATAATTTTTTTTTTTTGAAAAATCTATAGTCTGATTTTTTTCAAAAATTCCAAAAATATTTTTTAAAAATAACACGATTTTTTTTTTTGGATTGTATCATAACTATAGTGATGATAGCCTACGACGTGACCAAACTGTCATATGAATGGGCAAGGAGGAGGATTTTTTCTCATGGCCCTAGGAAAAAGTGTCAAATCTTGACAAATTGATAACCTCCCAGATCTAGCAACCACTCTTCAAGTTCAAACCCTCATAGATTTGGTGTCATATGTCTGATTTGGATGAAACAAAAGGCAAAACTAACTTTCTCAAACACCCTAACTCAATGGTGAGCTCAAATTTGCACTAACAAGCTCTGATTTGAACTTGAAATACAAATCCACAAAAAGGAACACCCCTGCCCTAAATCTGGTATTTCTATCAAGTTTTTTTTTATTCTTCATATCATCATATGATGCAAGAGAAGAGCATACTCAACTTTTCAAGATCTACCAATATCTCTCAAAAAAATACTAACCAAAGACACCCAACTTGCTTTGATACCATGTCAAAGTTGGCTATGAAAATAGCCACCCAAGATCTAGAGGCCAAATGGAAAGTACAAAAAGATCAATATAAAATTCTCAAGATTGCAATGAAATTGAATATTTAAGAATTAATTTACAAATGAGAACCCCTTGGTTACATAGCCAAGGTGAGATATAGGATTAGACAAGATCATGCCAAGTCTCTTAATCCTATGAGACAAGACAACTAACTTGACATAAAAGTCAAAGAGATAAAATCTAGACATGACAACTAAGTCTTCTAGAAAGAATCTTAGGACCTAAGTAAACTTAACATATGAATAAGTCCCCTAATAAGAATTAACTAGGTACAAGACTTTTATTCACACCAACAATGATCATTTGATCTCTAAGAGCTTTTTATTTTCTATTGTAGTTGTGAAGTTAGATTTATAGGACATATTTGACATGACATACTTGGGTTTATTGCATTTCTTCCTTAGTATTGAGATTTCATGGTTTGACTTAGGGACAACTCTTGCACAACCCAAGTACACTCTTGATCTTCTTGCTCGATTTCACATGACTAATTGTAAGCCATCTCCAACTCCATTTTTATTTGGAGTCAAGCTCAAGACTGCTTGTACTACAACATTGGTCGATGCTATCTTGTATCAATAACTTATTGGAAATCTCATCTATTTAACTCACATCATGCTTGGTATTTCATATCATATGCAGTAGGCATGATTTCAAGATTCATGTAGTAGCCTCATGAGCTGCATTGGAAAGCAACTAAGAGGATCCTTCACTACCTTTAAGGTACCCTTGGATATGGGATTCATTACATATTTGACATAAATTTGACTTGGTTGGATACACATATTCTAATTGGGTTGGTGCTACTTAGAATCATAAGTCCAATTCATGTTATAGTTTCTAACTAGGTTATGGTCATGCCAATTGGTCTAACAAAAATAAATTTATGATATCACTTTATCATCCACAAAGGAAAAGAATAGGGGAGTTTTTAACACAACTATTGATGCTATTTGGCTTCAATACATTCTCATTGAGTTTGGAATTTCATTTAGGCAACCCACATTCATTTATTGTAACAACTAACATATCATCTAGATATGCATGAATCTAATCCAATATCAACATGCTAAGCACATAGAGATTCATATGCATTAAATTTGGGAGCTCATTCATGGTCAGAGCATTGATTTAGTCTTTTACCAATTTGTAGAGTAGGTTGTTGACATTTTCACCAAGCCTTTTTATAGAGTGTGCAAGTTAATTAATCTATGAGCTCTTCTTGGGGTGTAGTCTACTTCAATAACAACATCATCTATGTGAGGGTTTTCTAGTACTCTTCATCTTCTTTTCTCTCTTTTGTGCGGGATTTTTTTCCCCACTAAGTTTTTTGCATTTCTCGATTTTTTGAGAGATTGCATTATATTTGGGTACCTCATTTGGCTTAGTTGTCGAGACCTAGTTTCATTGTTCCCACCTAATCTATGCTTAAGGAGAGGGGGATGTCAGTGTATATATTATGCATTATAGCACATGATTATACACATGGAGTTAAACCTAGTTATGTGTCTCAGTTAGATCTAGATAACTCACCGCCTTTTTTGAGTTTTGAGGAAGTTAACTCACCACCACTCTTTGTTAGTAGGAGTCAACTACCTAGTCTTCTCCACTAATTGTGTTGGTAGTTGCTTCTCTCTTTGCTATATGTACATCTCCGTGTTGGCTTTATTGACATGCTAGTTTATCCAATTTTATGTGTTCATTCTTGCATTACATTTTTGTGTTTTCCTCTCACAAGTTGAGTGTACAATTACTTGTCTCACATGGCTCATTAGTACATGCATTCATTGTAGAGATTCTAGTGAGTTATACATAAATACATTGGTTAAAGACTCCAAAAACTCTAATTTTGGTTTTATAAGCATAATTTTTTCCTTATAAAAAATAATGGGAATGGTGCATGCTATGAAGGTTTGTGTGATTTTAAAGGTCTTCATTTGGGCTTGGTGGTGTGAGATCTGCCCCTTGACCTTGTCTTGCCTCTGAAGTCCATAAGGGTCTCAGCCCCTCGACCCCATTGGGGGTGTTGCCCCTGACCTCCATGAGGGGTGTTGCATTTCCCCTAGACCTCACCAAACACATTAAATTTACCAATTACTCTTTAAGCTTGAGTTTGCAAACTATGCTTCTATGCTTGTCTAAAGATCTTCGTCTACAATATCATCATTAGTTTGAAAAGTATTCCTTAAGGTTACTTGAAGCTTATTTGTTTTTCTTGTCATCTGTAAGAGAAATTTTTCTTTTCGAGGGAATTATGTAGTTAGTGTACAATACTTTTTATTATGTTTCAATAATATGGTTTAATCAACTATGTTTTAATTGTTTATCAACTTTAGGTAGTTATATATGAGTTAGTTGATATTCGGGTTCCTCTTAGCCATTGTTGAGTCATTTAAATAGATTTTGTATTGCCAAGGAAAGCAATATGATCTAGTCAAATCGAGTTTGACCCTTGGTTGATCATCTCTAGTCTACTTTTGTAATAACTTCATGTGCGAATAAAAATATACTTTTAATTTTCTATTTAATATGCATTATTAATTCTGTTCACTATTTCAAGTATTCATTTTATCAAAATGGAGAGTAAACAAAGTCTTAAGATATCTAACTTTTAAATAAGAGAAACAAGACTTGGATTAAACAAAAGGATGAGCAAGTAAAATATCAACTTGAATGCATGCCCAAATAATGACAAAGACAAAAACACATTTGTTGTGGATAAATTTTGTACGACTATGTGGGAAGAGATATTAGGAAAGGAGGAAATATTTTGTCCATGAATTTAATTTTGCATGTGATCACCTTCAAAAGCCCTATATACATGCAACTATCACTTAGGAGAGCAAAGATGTTCATAGCTTAATTGAAGACTAATTCACATCATCTATGATGTAAAATAGGGAGATGAAAAAGACCAAAAGAAGAATGAGAAGAGAAAACATGTATCTTTTGTACAATTGAAGTATTTGAATTAACAACTTATGTTAGAATGCGAAACTTATAATCATTTTATGTGATGTTAGCAATAATTTTTTATAAGATTTGTTTTAAAAAAAATTATGAAACTAAAAAAATCATCATTCAAAAAACACCAGAAAATCAAACATTACAATTTTTTTTTTTTTTTTAATCTAAATTAACCATCCTATAAAATGGCTTTAACTGTTAAAACACCTTCTATTCTGTTCTTTAAACTTTTAATCGAGGTGGGAAATTTTTAACACCCATAACATATAAACCCGCTTTACCAATTTATTTTAAAGAGCGCTCAGCCCCTCTTTCGGTTCTTTAATATGACCAAGTACAAGGGAAAATCTTGGCCCATTCACCATACAAGCCTCTTCGCATATTTAGCGTTCTGGTTTCACAGATTCATCATCTGACGAGGCCTTAGAATCTGTATAGCGGAATTAAACAATTAAACAAAAAATCAAACATAGACAATTTTTTGCGTTTAACAGCACGAGATCTGTGGCATCTTCCCATTGATTGAGCGATTGCAGAGGCGTGGAATTGCGCAATTCAGAATGGGTTTTTTCGTCACAACGCTCATCTTCGTCCTTAGCGGAATTCTGGCCTCGCTGTTGGTGAGGCTTTGTTACAACAAGGGCCCTTCTGCAAACCTGTAAGTTGATTTCTTGATCTTACACCGATTTTCTTTTCAGATCTCATATACTCAGATCCTCTATCATATATTGTATTGAATTCGATTAGTCCTTATCGAGTTTAATTAAATTTTGAATTGGGGTTTTTCTCTTCAATTTGCTTAGTGACATAACAATGGAGAATTTGAAGTTGTTACTTAAATGTAGAATAGAGATCTGGTGCACATAGCTTAATACCTAAATGGCTCTCCGTCATGATTTTAAGCTCTAGAAAAATATTTTTGCAATGGATTGGCATACATATACAACCTGTTAGTTAAAATTCATTTAAAAGACTTTCTTGTAGGGTCTATAATTTCGAGCCCTTTTCTGTAGGTTTGATATTGTAATGCCTTGTGATATAATAGCTAGGTTTTTGAAGAAGACAAAGTTGCCTTAGTTTTTTAAGGATAGATTATCGAGGGTTTTGTGCCCGGTCTTTGCCCTTTGAAACGAGATAACGGATAAGGGTGGAAAGCATCAGCACGAGAATGTAGGCTCAAACTTTGGAAATTCACTAATGCCCAGACAAAACGACCTAATGTCTGGAATTTCACATATCATTTTCATCTTAATAAGCTAAGCTCGATGCTTTTGAGCAGGTAAAGACGCCTGGAAACCAATAATTTGAAAGAATCTTGGCATATCTGCATAAATTTCTTCAGCTGTTGCAGTTTTGACAAGTAGAGGTACTCCTAGCAAGTTACGTTGCCATTGACAAGCATGCTTTCATGTGCCGCAACAGAAACATAAGCTCCTCCAAGATTCCAGGAATCGATGCTAAGCAAAAGGCACATAGATGCTACGTCAAGGGAGTGGTTCTTAACATAACATCCAAACTGACGAGTTGCTCTTTGTTTGTCCACCAAGTAGCTAAAGTGGACTTCAAGAGTAGGCTTCAAGGCATTTGCATTTGTCAATAGGTTGGCCGTCCGGGTGATTTTTCATCTCTCTGAAAGTCAGCTGTTCAAAGTTAAAACCTGTGGAGCAAAACATCTGGCTTTATTGAGGATAACATTGAGTTTCCAGTTGGAGTTTGGCCCTTAAGAAGAACATTGAGTTGCTTCACCTTTCGGATCAGCAAGCTTAATTCCTTCTGTTAACTCACGTGCTTCTGCTTTATTATTTGGCCCATATTCATTAATCAAATATGATTATAAGCACTTGGCAGTTGGCACTATGATCCCTTAAAAGGATATGTTGCTTAGGAGGGTCCAGGTTGTGGCGAATCTATAAGCTACCTGTAATAAATAAGCAATCTAAGGTGTAATCAACTGTCAATTTATATTTTCTAGCAACCTAGTTGCTTCTGTCCTTTTTATGTTCTACTTTCCTTGTCTGGTGTACCTCAAGTATTATGCTTGTAATGATATAATTTTTTATTTGCTACTTTTGGACACTACCGGGTTGGCTTGAATAACATTAAGCACTTCCTGGACAACCTACTAATGGAATAGATTGAAATTGACTGAGAAAATCAAGAAATAACTTGTCCACAGAGGATGTCATGTGGATATAGTGGTGATGATGCTGAATACCAGTTAATTTGGAAAAGTCTTTCCATATGAAATAATGCCTTGCGTTCATTTCTCATTGACATGGAATAATATAAAAAAAATGCAAGTGCTGTAGCTCACAGACCAGGAGTTTCACTTCATTTACTCTCTGTTTTGATGCAGTTTGAGTGGTGTATTAATGAGATTAATCATACAAAATTTATTATATTTATATTGTGGTCTGTCACAAAATATGTCATTGTTATACAAAGTTCAAGAAAGGAAATTTAGAAACAAATTCTCCCTGTATGTGTTAATATCTGGGTTTGTTAGCCCAAATGTTATGCCCATGACCTGAAATCTGCAGGTGAAAATAAACAGCTGGTACATTGTTCTTTGTGTGGGGGTTCTCTCCCCTTTTAAACAGTCATAACATGCTGTCTGTTTAAATTCTTATGAAATTTGCTGTTGTATTGAGAAATCTACAGTTGAAATCTGAAATTTGAATATATAGATACTGAAAACTAAAATTTCCTAGAGGTGGACTATCTGAAAAACAACAAGGACTAACAATAAAATATCTGGATAATCCTCAGCTGAAGGTTTTTCACCTTAAAATAACATCATGAAATTGCTATCAGAATTCAACCGTGTAGTTTTATGAGTCAAACTCATTGACCCATGTTTGACTCGTAAAACTACACGGTTGAGTCCTGATGGCAATTTCATAATTTGACATGCTGTGGAAAATACCTCCTACTTATCAATTGATGAGCTAAAGGGGCTCTATAGTGAATGGTTCATAAGGCACAACACTTGCAGAAGGTTTTGCAAATGGGGTTGTAAGCTAAGTGGGTTTAACCTTGGGGGAAACTCTATGGTTAAGTGTTATCAGAATATATGAAAGATATATTATTGAATAATCATGTAATTTACAACATAGAGCAAAGCTCTATTTAAAGAGGTTGACACACCCTCAAAATTAGGGAGAAGCATTAGTTAACTGAACAATAGACAAACAGTTAACTGGTGCAAACTAAAGCTTAAAAAGTGGAAAGATGCTAAAAGTAGACTAAGTTAACTACAAGTTAACTTACGACTAACCAAAGACTAAATAAAGCTAAGATGACCATTAATATTACATTTAATATTTAATATTAAGCGCGCTTGAGTTGGAGTAATACTGGGATGGGTGACCTCCCAGGAAGGCCCAATGCTTCACCTCTGTGAGCATCACCTAGATGCAATGAGTGCTAAGTGGATCATTCATTATTATGAGAGATGGGTTCTTGTGAACCACATTTCATGAAACATGGTCAATGAGTTTGACTCATAAAACTACATGGTTGAATTTTGATAGCAATTTTATAATTTGACGTGCTGTGGAAAATGCCTCCTTATCAATAAAAATAACATTTGAAACATACTTTTTGGCTACTAGGTAAGGTTCTGTACTCCTTTCACCCACGAACTGATGGTCAAATTGAGGTTCTCTGCATTATCACAACCAGAATAAGCAGTGGGACACTTATCCATATGTGTTGCAGCATACTACAACAAAGCTACTCATCTCCACAGGACATATTCCATTTGAGGATTTCCATGTTCAGCAACCCCTGTCTTGAACCTGAAATTTGTTGTAACTCAAAAAACTACTTTTTTCTGCCCGCACACCTTTCATCTGTCAACCCTGTCAACCTTAGGGTGCTCCTGACTGTCCCAAAGTGCCAACTGACTTGTATGAAAACATATAAACCCCTGAAACATCTGAAATAACTCTCTTTGCTTGATTGTGGATACACTTAACTGTCTGTTTGTAAAAAATGACCTATTTTACTTATAATTGAATGAATGAAATATGCCTGATTCAGGTATCTCTTTTTTGCTTTTTCCCAAGATTGTAAAATATTTGAAGATCTCAAAGGATATCTTCCGTCTTTGTTTTCTGAGTGATATCATTCCTTAAGCTGCTTGTCTTTTGTTTTTGGGAGAAATATCAATTCTAGAAGAGAGCTTCTAACCACACCTAGAATGCTCTCACATCATTTTCTCTCTTTTGGAAGAAAATAGACCGATCTTTCTACTTTAAGCTTCTTTATCTCTGCTTCTTAAACCCAAGTGCTTTCCTTTTCGCTTGACCATAGATAAAGTAATCTTCTCATCTAGTACTTTTCTTCTGGTTTCATTTTGGGTAATTGCTTCTAGCCCTATACCATTTCACTGCTTCTTGTACTTCATCTGCAACTGAAGTACATCTTCCAAATGATAGGCATTTAAATATAAGTCAATTTCCATGGCTAATTCTAACAGTGAGGTTCTATCTATAAATATTATTCAATATTCTATATGAATCCATTTTCTTGTATCTCAACTTGATATAGTCCCTTTCTTTCTCACAAATGCGATTGCAAGATCCACAACTTCAAATTTTGTACTCTGCTTGAAACAGTTACTCTGCAATTTGTTCCCAACATTTTCATGTATTTTTGCAATTTACTTTGTGAATCTTTATCTTTCATTATTAATTCTCCCATCAGTTGGCACTTCACTAATATCGAAACACATTTGGAATTCAACTCACGTACTATCTGGAATGGAGTGTGACTGGCACTACTGTTGTATGCAAACTCAGCTTAAGGCAGCACAGTATCCCACCACTTTGACCTTTCTCTGACTAGGCATCCCAATAAAATTATAAATTAACCAAGGTCCTGTTAAAGCCAAACAACTCCCATCTGTGGCTGAGAGTATGCACTCAACTGGAATTTTGTATCCATATTATTCCAAAATTGTCTTAAAAAAATTAAGAACCTCATAATTTTATTGGTTGTAATGTTTCTAGCTGAATTTATTGTGTTTTTACTTTCTTTAAGATGTGTTTTTCCTACTTAGACTAGCAATATAGAATGACAAGTATTTTAGATTTTATATACTACGTAGAATAAACACAATGAGCTGGGAAAGAAAGTGCTCTGTAACTGTTCTGTGGTGATTTTGGACTGATATGGACTCTGATTATATAGCAGAAGCTTCCAACCTGAAAATTGTGCTATAGATGTGTAAAGTCACACTAGTGTCCAGAGGTTGCGCACATAGGTTGCACACATGATTTGTACATTTGTGCTAGTGACCCCTGCCTGAAAATTGTCCTGCAAGGTGTCTGCCCCTGCAACTCATGCGGTCAACATTGAAACTCACACTTCTGACCTAGGGCATGCTGCCAACCTCTAATAGATGGTAGTGTCTTTTTGTTCACAATCTTGAAACTATCTGTGTAGGTTTTCCTAATTTTTTGCGAATGTTGTGCCATTATATTCTATATTTGATCTTCTTGTGTTGAGTTGTTTGTGATTGAACCTATGAACAAGGGAAAAATGGGTTAAATGGTTTTGGGAGGCTGCCTCAGTTAGTCTCTTGGATGGCTTGTTTCAGCGTCAAAGTAAATAGTAATTTTAGAAGTGTGTGATGCCCTAAGTGTAGGTGTAATGGTGGTGGGTGCAAGAGGTGTGAAGGAAAACCCTAGCAAGCTTGATGAAGTATGTGCAATGCTTTGCAATGGAGGAAATAGGGAGATGGACTAAGAGATATGCCTTGGGAGAGATGTAAGGAGTTGTTGGGAATTGAAATTTGTAGGTATTTTGAAAAGGGTTGCTCAAAAGTATTTGAATGGAAGAAGATTGAGAAGATTCAAAAAGAGAGCCAAGAGAGAGATAATGAGGTTTAAGACTGTTTTTATAAAGGGAAGTGGCGAAGAAGCCATTATAAAAATGTAGTAAGGCCATACAATGAGGGTTTCTGTTGATTTTTGATGGGAGATGCTAGCATGCCTATGTTAGTGTCTAGGGTCACTAGTGCACTGATGTCCTTGAGGACAGAGCATTGGAAACGACAATGGATGGGTTGACAACAGCTGAGAGATCATAGTTTGGCTTGCATGGCAAATCAGTGACAGGATTTAGGCCTGGAAATGGGCAAAATGGGACTTAAAACATGACTAGGGAAGCACAACATAGAGTGAAAAGTGCCGAATATACAATTCTAGACTCTATGCTAGGCATTCTTTATAACCTGATAATTTCCTTTTGAAAATAAATCTTCCAGTTTGATGCATCAACTGTCTTCTTCTAAATTAGAAAATGAGCCATATTAGAAAATCTATCCTAGCATCATAGCTAGAATAAAACCCTCTCCACATCCTTGGTAGCTCCAATACAAAATTCATAGGGATGCCTTCCCATGGTCTATTTGGCACTCAGAGAGGAAGTCTTGAACCCTGTATTTTGACTCCTCCCCTTTGCTAGTTGGCATAACCTACACGAGCCTACAAATCTAGCAATAGGGATGCCCTTCCATGGTCTGTTAGTGAAAGCCAATAATTCCCCTCATCTACTGCTGCTATGGGCTCATCAAGATGAAAATGGAAATCACTACAATGCAAGTGTTTCTTACATTTTGACACAACTTCCAATTATGGGATTTTAACAGGCATCCTTGGATCATTTCTTATGTGAAGGATATTTGTTCAGAATAAAACACACTGAACGGCGAATGCATTGGTGGTTCACTAACCCATATCTCTCAGCAATAATTAGTAGATTGAAGAGCAAGAGTTGACTCATCAGTCAGAATGTAAGCTGATCACAAATTAAGCAAATTATAAAATATTCAAAATTGAAATACACTATCTTTTAATATTGCAGATCGTTGCCTAGTTTAGCTGGATCTTTTGGGTATCAGGTTTAAAATTTTCCTGGTCAAGCCATCATTGTTTATTATCTAAGTTAAAAATTATGAGTTGCCAGTGCCTGGGGTTTAAGCATATGTGCTGATCCATATACAACCTTGGGTATTATCAGGGAATGGGAGTGATGTTGCATAAGCTATTGCCAACTTACATGATAATGGTCTGTTGAGCTGCAGCTCATTTGTACCACCTAGGACTCAAACCTAGGACCTTCTATTAGCTGCTGAAGTGTTCTACCAACCAAGCTACTGGCCCCTCTTTGGACAGCCCATCGTCGGTCCGGGTGTGACTTATTTCCAACCCCACCCCCCTCGTCCCACCAGCCCCGCCCCTTAAACCACACTGCTGGTACTTGGGGCTCCTAGCCTGACTCTGATACCACTTGTTGAGCTGCTGCTCATTGGGATCAGCCAGGAGAGGTTTGACATTCGATTTGCTGCTGGAGTGCTTTACCAACTGAGCTACTGGCCCCTCTTTGGCCAGCCCATCGTTGGTCTGGGTGTGGCTTATTTCCAACATGGTCATCCTCTTGGAGAGTGGTTCATTAGTCTGTTTGTTGTCTTCCCTGTAGCTAGATTAAATGAAATTTAATCATGTAAAATTCAGTTCTATTTCTTGGAACTGTTATTCATTTTGGGTTTGAGCTGCAGGTCCACTAAAAGGAAAATTTGGGAATCTCAGCTAGATGTAAGATAAGATAATATATGATTGAGGGCAGACTCTGTAAAAGTGTCAATGATTTGTTCTATTAGGGTGGATCTTTGACTGCTTTGTTTTACAATCTGCAGACAAGGAATCAACTGATCTCTGTGGCATTTAAGAGAAGAGGAAAGTACAAACATATGATTGGCAAAAAAAGGATGGAATGCTGAATAATACCAAAAAAGAACTGAGACTTGAATTTGAACTTCTCATGTGTGCACCCAAATCTTTACTCAATGTAGCATACACTGTAAACAATGAAGGAGAGATAACGTGCAGGTCCATTGATCAGAACAATTTATATGCATATTGCGACAGAATTTATGCACTTTATGGAAATTATTCCTAAATCTCTTTATCTTTGTTATGTCACATTTTAAAAAAATTTCAGTATATTTTTGTTGCCATGTTAGTTATTTTATGCAGATGCATTATGTGAAGTGAGCTATCCTGGTTAATTATCCCTTGAAGAAAACATTCACTAATATTTTATTATTTGCATGTTCGCTTTCCTGCTTGCTCAAACAGTAGTGAATTATAGAACCAAGATAAAAAATCCTGTTATAGAAACTTGGTCTGAACATTTTATTTGATCACATAAAGTATGCAGAATTCTGCTGTTATTAAGATAGTTGTTTAGTTTTACGCAAATAATCCACCAAGGTCTTCAAATGAGGAAGTGGGCTATCCTTGTTAATCATCCCTTGAAGAAAACATTCATTAATATTTTGTGTCATGTTATTTGCATGTTGGCTTTCTTGCTTGCTCAAAATGCAGTAGAGAATTATAGAACCAAGATAGAATCCTGTTATGTAAACTCATTTTGAACATTTTTTTAATCACATAAGGTATATGGAACTCTGTTGTTATTAAGATAGTTGTTTACACAAATAATCCACCAAGTTCTTCAAATGAGCGGTTTTTATTTCTATTCATGACATAGATGTTTTTGAATAACCGAGCTGGAAGAACATCTCTGATATAAAAAAAATTGTTTTACATATTTGCAGGTTGCATTTTACTTTGGTCACTACTGCTACAGTATGCTGTTGGATGATGTGAGTAGTCTTCCCTGTTATGCATCATTCCATGTTCCTACCTGGTGTGTTGGAAATGCATGGACACAGTTTAATATAATAGGATTATCTTCACTATTTTACATCAAAAAATAAATGACACAGTTACAATAAATAGGAAATAGCAATTTTACTTTTCCTGAATAATTGAAAATCATTTTCGAATAAATATTGATGCTTCACCATGTTTCTATTATCCATGTTCCAATGAGATGATACTTAGTTCCGACATTCACTTTTTGTTTCTTGCAGGTGGGCAATTGTCTATTTAGCACAACTAAAACCTTTGGTTGTACCTATATTGAGCGACACTGAATGAGAAAATCAGAAGACATAAATATGGAGGCAGCACTTTTCAACTTTGATACATTGGGCTGTCTGAGTGGATGCTCAACCGTCATATTCAAGTTTATGCTGTAGTAGGTAAATTCACAAGTTCAACAAGTGCAGAAGACTGCCAGGCTCTTATTGTGGACAGTCCTCAATTTGTTGTGTTTAATTTTACTTTTATTCCCCGTGACTATATCTGTATGGTCAATTGTGTATTTATCTTACTGTATTAATTATTCATTGCTCCGCATTGTTTTTGATATTGTTTTTCTTAGTAGCATTTTTTTACTTTTTCTTGGTCACTTATGGATCTTAAAATCTTATCTTTGGAGTGCATATTTTCTTTGTGGTTTATTTTGGGATTTTGGAAAGCAAGGTATTTTTAATGGGCTGTGTTTTCCAGTTGACTAATTTTTGACAAAATTTCCAAACAATAGATTTACCAACTAACAAAGTTTCCAAAATATTAATTGTCATTCATATAAAGGTATAAAGTTATTAGTTTGCAAGAAAATAGTAGGGTTTCATGGGGACGTGCTAGTATTTTCAGAATCAGGGAAATTCCCAAGACTTGGGGATGGTTGGTAAACGTCCTTCCTCCATCTCCTCACCACCACCACCAGGAATGAGATGTCCTTGGGATGTCTCCCTCAAAGAGGAGATGTCTTTGAGATGTCTCCCTTGTTGGGGATCGAGGATGTTTCCCTCAAAGAGATGTATCATCTATTAGGGATGTTGGAGGGACTTCTAGATGTCCTTGAGACTTCAAGAAAACTCCCAAACATCTCATGCATTTTTGAGATTGTTGATTTCCCCTTGTGCCAAACACCTTCAAAATGCAATTAAAAAAAATCAAACGTTTTTCTTGATATTCTTGCCCCAACCCTTACCCTTAAAGTTTATGGGCATCACCCGCTCCCTAAGTAACCCATAAGAACTATAAATACACCTCACTCTCACTCCAAATCACTATCAAAGCTTGGAAGCATTGAGCAAGGTTGCAAGTTGCATAGCAAGAGGAAGAGCAAGCAAATCATAATGTACTAAGAAATTAAGTTGCAAGAAAATAGTAGTGTTCCACGGGGAAGTGCTCCTCCCCCCCTCGCCTACCTCCAATAAAAATGGTGTTTTTGGAAATAGGAACATCCTTGAGACTTGGGGATGGCTAGTAAAGTCTTGCCTCCACCCCTCCACTACCATCACTAAGGAGGAGACATCCTTGTCTCCCTCAAAGAGATGTCTTCGAGATGTTTCCCCTATTAAGGATATTGGGAAGACTTCTAGACATTCCCAAAATTTCAAGGAAACTCCTAAATGTCTCATGTGGTTGTCCCTTGCGGTAGACACATCCAAAAAGCAATTTAAAAAAATCACCATTTTTCTTGATGGTCGTGCCCAAACCCTAACCCTAAAGTTCATGGGGCATGGGCCCCACCCACACCCTAAGCTCTCCATAAAAACTATAAATACACCACACTCTCACTCCAAATCAAAGCTTGGAAGCATTGAGCAAGGTACAAGTTGCATAGCATGAGCAAGAGGGAGAGCAATAGTAAGAGGAAGAGCAAGTGCCTAGCATTCAAGTTTCAACACAGTGATCAAGTCGGAAGTTGTCAATCCTTAAAGGCAAGCCATGGCCCTTCATCTTTTGGGATTTGGATTTTTATTTCAGTTGTACATTCCTAAATGGCTAAATCTGAAATCAATGATTATGCGATAGTTTTTTTGTTTTGTTTTCAATTTAAATATACACTAAATTGTTAATAGAATTGTATATGGTTATAAAATGCAGTTTTTAATTTTTTTGAACTTAGACAACCCTAAAAACAATATTTAGGGGTTTCAGTATTAACTTTATATTTGTAACAGCAGTATTTTAGGTTTTTTAATTTATCTATTAAATTAAAATGATTTAATTTTGAATATTTATTTGCAAATTTGCATAAATTAATATTTTATTAAATAGCTGATTAAAATTAAATTTTTAATAATAGTCAAATTGCGATTTGGTTTTTTGTATATTCTCTACTTCTACACTTTGTGCAACTTGAGGTAAGAAAAACAAAAGTGGAATCCTTGTTTGATGAAGGTTGAAGAACAAGGGTTCCTATTTTTATGGATCCTCTACTTTTGCACTTTGTGTGACTGAAGTAAGAAAAATATAAAGAAAACTCTTGTGTCTTGAGCTTGTGCATAATTTAATGACATTACGACATATGTAAGGCTTAAAATTTAAATTGTAAATTTCATTTTTTGTAGTTTCATTATGAGTTATACTTCTCACAACATGAATAATGAAGAGGGTTAGGAGGAGTCCATGGATGTTGGAATTCAAGACTTTGAGTATAGATGTTGGGGTGGGGGCATGAGAGAACTAGTTCTATTGGCAATGCACATTTAAATTGCCCTTTCAAGTTATTGGGAGAGTTTGCCAAGGGTCCTATTGAAAAGAAGTCCCATTAAAGACAATTCACAACTAAATTACAAGCAAAATCTGGGGCAATGAGGGGCAGTAGGTTGTGGAGATGTCATTTTTGATTTTAGTCACTTGAATTTTCAAGATAGCATTATAAGAGTTAATGTACACCTCCATCATGTTAGAGGCAAAGGTGTAGAGATATGTAAATAACTGCCACTCAAACAAAAAGCTGAAATAAATAGATTGTGGGGTTGGTGTGAAGAGAAAACACTTTTACTTGCTACTCTGCCATTGAGGGGTCCTACTTTTACTATTACTAGGACTTTCTAGGAGTCACAACTTTGTACTTTTCCATCTAGTTCAGGGGTAATAGAGCCTAAGGGGAAATGTAGGACTAGTACTAGTGATGTTGCAAACATAGTGGTATAGTTATTCAATGTGCAAAATAACGATGAGATGATGTCATTGGCAAATTCTTCTTTGCCAATGGTAGTCCATTCCATGTGTTTAACTTCCCTTATTGTAAGGAGGCTACAACAAAGATGATAAGAGTAACACCATTATATATGCTACTTGGGGAGACAAATTGAGGACAACAATCTTGGATAAGAATTATTCAAAGATTAATATTCTAATGGAGAAAATGAAGGTTACCTTGGTCACTAGTGGATGTAGCATAATTATGGATGGGTTCAAGCACCAATTATTCATCAATATTATGGTCACATCTACAAAGAACCTTTACTGTTGTAGGGCTATTAGTTGTTTAGGGCACCTCAAGGATGCTGAATTATCATTTCCAAATCCTTAGAGATGCTATTGAGGTTGGGAAAGAGAATGTGGTGCAAGTAGTGACAGGTGCAACATATGTGTGCAAAGTTGCAAGGGAATTGGTTGAAGTGGCCTACAAGAATATTTGTTGGATTCCTTGTGTGCATGCCATGAATAATGCACTCAAGGACATGGGCACAATCGGTTGGGTCAGAGAGGTAGTTAATGATGTTGGAGATGTGCAAATGTTTATTTGCAACCACCACACTTCACATGCATTTTTCAAGACCTTAAAAAGTTTTGAAAACCCATAGAGAAGAGATATGTATCATACTTCATCTCTTGGAGAGGATGCTTGAGTTGCAAAAAGCATTGCAACTAATGGTCATGATTGTAGAGTGGAGCGAGTGGCTTGATTCTAAGTCAAAGTAGAGGAAGGTTAAGGAGGTGGTGGAGAGTGGCACTTTTTGGGTTGATGCAAGATACACTGTTGCCAACATTACTCTAGTCCTCAAAGTCATTAGATATGGGGACAGTAATGCACCTAATCTTGGAGAGGTGTATGAGTTCATTGACAACATGCTTGACCAAATGAAGGCCAATGTTCAAGAGAAGGTCCCCACATTGCATTTCTACAATGAACATATGTGCAAAGGATTGACAAAGTTAACGCCAATACAAGATGTTGAGGTGACGACGAGGTTCATGAAGGCTATTCAAAGATGTATGATACTAGATGTTGACATCATTTGTAGTGAGTGGACAAAATTTGCCATTGTTGGAGGATATCCAAAAGAGGCCAATTTGGATAGGGAGACTATGGGATAGGAGGATCCAGTTCTTTGGTGGGCTACACAGGGGACTAATTCTTTGGCAACCACACTAGCCATTTTTCTACTATCCTAGGTTTTTAGTTCTTCGGTTATCAAGAGGAACTAGTCTACTTGTAGTTTCATCTAATATATTAAGAGGAACATACTTACCTCTAGGAGAGAGGAGAAGCTTGTAGCTATACATAGTGCCTTGTGTCTCATTAATCATATCTCTTGACTTTCTATTGTAATAATTAACCTCTTTCATAAGAACCATACTGTATTCTAAGTGAACATGGTGTCTGGTCTTAGATGAATGCTCAAAAAGCACATATAGGTTAATGTGAACATGTTTGATGTTTGTGCCATGCTCCTTGATCCTAGTGCAGATAGCTTTACCCGTTTCACAAGAGCATTCAATCTTTTAGGCACCATATTTGAGAAACAGTTCCCCTCGATCTTTTAGGGGCAGGATCATATTCCTAACTTCTTTGTGTAGATTAAACAAAAGAGAAGATGCCGTTCTTCAAAACTTTGGAGATTTTTCTTCATCGTGTTTAGTGCTTCTCTTTACCTTTTTATTTACCCTCTCTTATCTTACATTCCTCCTTCCTAACCTCACTTCCCTTGCTCTTTCAATTTCCAATTTTCTACTTACCTCTTAACCTCTATCTTTTAGGTCTCACATTTAAATCTTATCCCTATCTCTTTTTCTAATCTTAATTATTGGTTTTTGTTGGTTGCCATGATTTTCTTTACATCGTTTGTTTATATTGTGCTATCTTTCAATCTTGTCATCGTTTTGATATCATTACCCTGATGATGGATCACAAAATGTGATCCAAAATGTTGATGTAAAATAAATCTACACAGTTTTGACCAGAAACTCTACTTTCTATCAGTGAACTTTATGTTTTTTCATCAAAACTAATTTATATTACATATTTTTTTAACGTTAGAGATTAACCAATCAACTATAGTTAATAAACTTTTATCCCTTAGGATTTTTCCTGTTGTAAGGTCAACTATAAGTAGCTGCCTACTGGATTTTGCAGATCCGTTTGGTGCTTTGCTGAAATTTTCTGGGGTTTACATTGAGCGTTTGATTGATATTTATGCATCGGAACATGGGAGTCAATTCTTTGGTTTTCCACATTAGCTTTAGTGTGAAGATTGTTTTCTCTGAGGGCTTTATCATTCCAAATGCAATTTTGCACGATGCTGGTAATTGCATTTCAATTGTTTGGTGAAATGTAATCTATGATGGGTTGGAAGGTGATAATCAGTTTACCTCTTCAGCTCATTCTGGTTAATCCATTTTATAAATAGTTAGGCATGTCAGGTCGATGTACAAGACAATTTGTTACCTTTATACCTGTATGCTTGCACATGATCCAGATTTATATATTATTTTAAATCCTTTGTTAAATTTCTTGACCACTGCCATGATCAAGTGGGCCTCATTCATTACTTCCATGAACATATCATTAATTTGTTTAAAACTGGGATTCTTATACAAGTTATGTAGTTGAGAAGAACTACCTTTAAATTTTTAACTCACATACAATAATTGCTGGCTTTCCTGGCTTAACTATATACTTCTAATCACATTGGCAAAGATAGAACACTGACAAACATGCCCCGGGCTTCCCTAATTTAGAATTCAAAATTATGGGAAAACTTATTGGGCTTACATTTTCTCAAAATTGAAGAATTCAGCATAAAATTTGATTAAGATGGTAAATTGTCCACTGAACTATGGTTGATGGTAATGAGAGTTCACAATCTTGGGAGGGACCCTAGTTCAATTCCCGTTGGTGGAAATGCATATGCCTTCTGACATCAAAAAGGGCATTTTCCAATTTAAGGTGGTAAATGCAGGAAGAACTTTCATAGATGTAATAGAATACGAAGGGGGGGCTAGATTTTATTCTCTCATAAGATCAGACCCTCAAGTCTGTAATTCCAGTTGTTAATGGCAATTGTGAGACAGCTATGCTCATGATGCTAGGAAGAGACAAAAAAATGTATTATTTAATGTAGTGAAGAAATTGATGTGAACGGTAGTTGCAGGATTTTGATTTAACATAAGTGCATTGCTGGTTAATTGGGAATAGACTGATTTAGTAGTGTATGTTGATTTAGAAGAACTTCAAGACTTATGCACATTTTTGGGGACAGATAAATGTGGTGGATAAAATCCTTGAATTTAAAGAATTTTATGTTTCATTTACTGCTCGAGGCAGTAATATGATCCGAAGGCCATGGCGGAACAATCCATCAAGAGTTGAAAGATTCTTTTGGAATAAAGTTTCACTGACATAGCTTTGATGTCAAAAAAGGAGCTTCTTAAAAATACAGCAAAGCTTCTTTCAATCCCACTATTTCAGATCATCTATAAAATCATATTGAGCTGATTGCAGCACCTTTGTAAATTAGTAGAAGAGAATTTCAGTCAACAATCATTTAAGGAAGACATCATGGTTTCATTATTGCACATTAAACAACAAACATGCCTCGTTTGGAAGCCTGGTATAGCTATCAAATACGACTTGAACAAAGCGTTTGATGGATAATAGTGGGATTATATATGCAGGATTTGAATTAATTATATGCTAGTCTCTTTTCTTTGTTTAGATGGGTTAATTCGATTAAAGGTAGATTTTCGCATGGAAGAACAATATGATTTGTTTGGATGCCACCACGTAGCACTTTTTCTTTCCAATGTTTAGAGTCTACTTCGTATATCTCTTAAAGGAAATATTCTATCAAAGATATGGTTGTTGGAATGCTTTAATTATTATTTATGATGTAATAGGTCCAAATTAAGGTATTTTGAGAAGAGTTGCCCTAAGATTTAAAAATTGTGTCTATTCGATGAAACACTTCTATAAAGATTTATCATCATCATTATGTTTAAGGTTATGAATTAGAGGTCTCCAAAGAACTACTAAGCATCCACCTCTTATCCATATGAATTTTGTTATCCTCTTGAGGAACTTTGAGGATACATGGGATTAGTTTGATTTCATAGAAGCTTCACAAGAAACTCTTTAATAACACAACCCTTAACCAACTTTACAAAGAAGGATTTTTTTGTTTGGTCTATAAAAGGACAAAAATCATGTAAATAACTCAACTAAGCCTTTGTCTCTGCTCCTATTTTCATTACTTATCAACCTCCTAAGTCCCATGTCGATGAACGTGATGCCTTTGGATTTGTGCTTGGTTTAGTGCTTTCACAAGGTAATTAACTTGTTGCTTTTGTAAACTTATGTTACTTCCTTACCTATTGGAGATTTTTTCTATGGTCTTGACATCTTTGAAGATGAACAAGGTTGTCCTAGGGATTCTAATGTTGTTAGGATAGAATTATAGGTTTTGGATTTGTTCTAATTTAGATCACTTAGAAGACCAAAGGCTTGTAGTAGATAACTTATGGGAATGGAAAATGTTACATCTACTAAGGATGGTAAGGCTGCATTCTATAGTAGGGTGGATAAGGAATCCACATTATATTGAAATGTGCTTGCATTACATTTTTATCTATAGGTGAAAAAACTCTTGAGATGTTCAATAATTTGAAACTATTTGACATCACTAATGAGTTGGGTTTTTAAATTGATCGTGAATCTATTTACACTTAATCCATTATGATTTGGAAGAATTGAATGTTGTGGCTCATGGTATTTTCTGTTATAGTTGGATCAAGGTGGAAATGAATACAAGAAAAAAGTTGTCAACAATATAAGACAGACTGTTATTGCTATCTTGAATCTACCTTATGATGTGTTTCTCTCTTGTTCAATTGAGCCTAATATGAAACATGGAAAGACCATCTTTTGCTGCCATGCATTTTCTTCTAATTGTTGAATAAGAAAAGCTCACCATGATGGGTGCACTTAGTTTGTAGTAGGCTCACTTTAGCTAAAGGGAAGATGACACTCTTGGAAAATCTATATGTTTGAGACATGAATCCAAGGGAAATTTTACGAGACAAGAAGGGAAAATAGAAGTGTAAGGAGGTACCTATTGTAGCAAGCTTGGAGATATTAAGGAGTCTTTTCTCAAGAAGATGAAGGATTTGATAGAAGAAGTGAATAATATGGTGAAGAAGCTAAGAGTATTGTTTGTTGCAGTTCATAAATCTTGCATTTGTTATAGTCTTCTAAATGTGATTTTATTATGAGTATTAGTTTCACTCATTATATAGTTAGGATGGTAGTTTGTTTCAAATGATTGAAAAACTAGATAGTGATAAGTCCCATTAGAGGCTAATTATGCTCTCTCCATATTTGGTGGGGGTGAGGTTATGGTTGAAGGTGGCATGATTAGTGATGACTACCATGTACTCAACAAGGACAAATAGTTTTGATGTGATATCATATTCATGTCTACATTTTGATTTCTTTGGAAGACCACTTTCACTAATTTGCTTCATATTTTTTGAATGTTGGTTCAAATTGGAGTTTTTAGAGTGTATTCACAATGTTGAGTGACATGATTATTCTTTGAGTTCACATGTTTTTGATTACATAAATTGGTTTTGAAGGGATCAAATACCTTGTACATTAGATGGAACAACTCAAAGCATACACAAATAATCTCAAAAGGGAGGAACACAAAATTGCAACTAAGTTGCCAAACGAGAATTAGGACAATTGCAACCAAGTTGTTAAGCATAAAAGAGTACCTAGGGATACAATACAAACAATGCCAAACCTTTCCATATTCAATCTCACATCTTTCACTTTGGTTTGCGATTGGGAGATATTTTTGGGAGGACCTTTCTTTTACCTTAATACAATTGTCTAAGAAAGGTTATCAACTAAGTCCTTAGACCTAGGAGAAGGGGGGGATTCCCCCTTAGAGAGCCCATCCATGGGTGCGACAAAATCAACAAAGCGTTTATTGGTGTTGCCAATAGTTGATCAATTGCATTAGGAGTAGGCTTATGCTGTGTTGAAGTTGAGGGTAAAATAAGAGCAAAGGAAATGGTACAATCAATTGTTGGATCATACAATGGGTGGGACTCACCTATAGGGGTTGAAGGAGCTGAAGGAGTGAGACTTCTAAGGTTGTGCCAATTGCATGTGAAAACCCCCTGAGAACATGACTTGCAACAAGAAGAATGTGAAGTGAGGATCCAACATCCTAAGAAGACTCATCATTTTGAGAGGATTTGACAACCTAAGAGTAGGAAGTGTTAATAGTCAAGTGATCTTCATGGACATTCTTGTGTTCATATGTTTCAACATTTGGTTATTATTTGTCATTATCTCTTATATATAAGAAGTTAATTATTTTATATATTTTAGAGTATGATTTTCTAGTTGAGGACTTTAAAAAAGATAATTCATTTGAGGGTCTATTTGAGGGCTAATATGACTTTTGATACTCATACCTCAGGAGGGAATGCTTGTTACAAGGATGTGATTGACTTGTGATAGTTCTTTGGTAATGGGGTTGATTTCATTCTCCTTGAAGAATTTGATCCTTCGAGCTAGTTGAGAGGTGTAAAAGTTGAGGATTGTAATGCTTTATTAAAGTTATAGAGTGTACACACACATTTACATATATACATATGGATAGGCACACACGTGCACACAGACACACACGCACATGCACACGCATGCACACACACACACACACACACATGCACACACACACACACACACACACGTGCACACGTGCACACACGCACACGCACACGCACACGCACCCACCCACACCCACACACTTGCACAAACACACATAGACACACAAACACAGACACACAGATATACATTCTTTCTAATTTGGAGTTAGTTGAGTTACTGGAAGATGTGATTAAGGAGGATGTTCAAGCCTCTCCTTGTTGGCTTAAATGCTACCGACCTCTCAAATCCTCTAAGTTGAGTTTTAAGTGGATGTTAAAAAATGTAAAACCCATCTTGTTGGGTATCTATGACTTATCCATCCTTATGGGACACCTTTGGTATATATTCACCCTATTTGGTTAATGTGTACCTTTTGTATGGATCTTTCATGTGTTAATGAGCCCACATATTAATATGCTTGCATGTGTTAGTGAGTCTACTAGTATTAGGGTTCTTATATGTGTTAGGCACATTTATTATATTGGGGCTAGTAATAGGATTGGTTCAACCGAATCCTTATGTCATATATACGAATGATGTATAAATAAAGGCAATGCCTCACTTGTTCATCTAATTCATTCCAATTCCATTTTATATGTTATAAAGCAGTTTTTTGTCTTTGGTGCCAAATCTTTTGAGATGTTAAAGTATGAAGTGATGGAACAACCAATTTTGGCTCTACTAAATTTTAATAAGGTATTTCAAGTGGATTATGACATGAGCATTACAACAATTGGAGTTGTTTTGAGTCAATAAGGAAAATTGTAACTTACTTGAGTGAGAAGTTGAATAATGCAAAACTCGTACTCAATGTATGATGAGGTGATTTATGCCATCATTCAAGCATTAAAGACATACATACATTATTTACTGCCAAAATAGTTTGTTAGATGTTGATAATCAAGTATTATAATTATTAACACTTAAGATAAGTTGAACTAACATGTCACATGGGTTGAATTCTTGTAGAGTTATCCATTTGTCCTAAAACTTCAAAGTGGTAGATCCATCTACATAGTATATGTGTTGAGGAGTTCCATGCTCATAAATATGAGAGTTGAAGTAGTAGGGTTTGATGAGATGGAGGAGCTCTATTCCATGGATGTGGATTTCAAGGACACGAGAAGCATATGCCAAACCCAACCAACAAAGATAGAGCTTAGTGGTTGAACTACTTCATTTAAGATGGATTGATAATTAAGAAACAATTGTTGTGAATACTACTAGGATAGATGAGGGAGAATTTTGATTGGGAAAACACAATAGAGACATGCCAAGACATTTTGGATTTGACAATACATTGGATGTGTGCATATGGTATTGATTACATGGAATATGGTCCTTTGTTACTAGGAAAATGTTTTTAAGATTGTTTTTGATAAGATAATCAACATTTACAAGGTGTTGTACCCTTTACACAAGGAGCCCAAAGGGCCAAATAAAGAAGCTAGTTCATACAGGAATGAACTGGGAAAGAGGACAAACCACACACAAAAACAACTGACAGACAGTTGTTGGAACACAGACAAAGACTTAGACAACCCCAAAATCCGAGGGGACCAACCTGACTCCCTTAACCCTAGGCCGTGAGGATGCCATAGATCGAGGGAGTCCCTTCTTTTTTCGCAGCACAATAGACCAGGAAGACTTGGAACAAGTCCACTGATCGAGGTGAGAGAAGTAGATCAATCGGTGCCACCAAAGGTAGAGACATAAGTGCAAGTGAGGAAACAGGAACAAACATAGGACCATCAACAACAATCAACGAAGGGCCATCGACAACAACCAACGAAGTTCGGGCAGGCTCAGACAAAACAACATCAGCAAAACGAGCCAATAGTGGCTCCACAGGAAGGATATCCGGAATAGGAGCAGACATAGGTTCCTGAGAAGAAACAATAGGGTCATCATCCTTCGAAGAAACTTCTAAAGGAGAACCCATCGTGAGGTGGTCCAAGAGAGCATCCTTCCACCAAGTTGCAACACCCTTGCAACGGGCTTGTGGGAAACTAGAGGCCAAATGACCCACAAAAAAGCATTTCCTACACCGAAAGGGGAGACCCTCATAGTCTAAGAGCTGCTTCCAAGGTCTATCCTCTACCAATAAGACTATATCACCATGGAGAGGTTTGGAGATGTCCAAATCAACTAATATACAAGCTACCGTGGTATGCCCAATCTCCCGAGTCGTAGAGTCCAACATCAAAAAGCGACCAATGGAGTTGCCAATAGCTTCATAGTAGGAATCCTCCCAAAACTGGAGAGGGAGATTCAAAAGATAGACCCAAATCGGTCTGGTGTTCAACGGCTCCGTAAGGGGATTGAATGATCAAGACCAAGGCCAGATGGACAGAGAATGAATCCCCCACATCCAACCCTTGTCCAGCACATAGTCTCGCTCCATGGGGAGGCAAAGGTTGCAAAAAAGAAACCCTTTACACTGGGATAGAGTTTAATATGCCTAGAGACCAATGGCTTCCAGGAGACAGAAACCCAGTTATGGAGGTCAAGAAGAGAGGGCCACAGGCCATTAAACTTGCAGACCACCCCCTGCTTCAAATAATACTCCTCATTCTCAGCAACTTCCGGTCCACAGACCACAACAGGGGAATCTCTAGCACAGGGCAGAGGGCGCACACGAGATTGAACCTGAGGCCTAGTACCCCCTTTAGCAGCTTCAAAGAATGACTTCACCCGGCTAGAAGAACCCCCAGTAACCAGAGCAGGATTAGGAATAACCCCATGCACAACAGGAATAGGGACAAAGCCCTCAACACTCGTAACAACCGGAATGGAGGAGGAACCCCCGTCCACACCCCTAGCTAGAGGCACACGGGCCCCAATCGCTACTTGAGAGGGCACCACAACGACCATCCTATCTCTATCATATCGTTGTAGCGCATAAACGATCGTAGAAGCAGTCGCAATTCTCTTGCTTGCACACATTTTGTTATTTTTTCAATCATCTTTTGTATTCAATTTTTTCTCTTGTTGATTATGTAGTAGAGATAACACAAATGTTTTTGATTAGATTAGTAGGGAAAGGGATTTGATCCCATAAGTTCAATACATTAACAACTTAAACATAAAAAACAACATAAGGGCATGTAGACCCAACATAATAGCAACACAAAAGAAAACCAATAGACAACCAACAAGTTGACACCAAAGCTAAACTAACAGATTAGGTTCCAATAATCAATTAGGGAGTCCAAAGAATCCTCCCATGCTCCCTTTTCTTGGTTCAACAACTCCTTTTCGTTCTTGTTCTCCTCACTTTGAGTCTATCCTTATCCCGTTTCTTTTTCTGTTTGTTTTTTTATTGCCTTGAAATTGTAGCCATGACCACCTTTTTCATACCACCTTTTGTTATCTTTATAATTTTAGTGAGGGCAATTTCCATCCATTTTATCTTCTCCTACCTAGTTGCTCTTAGCTTCAATTTTCTTTTCCAACTCTTGCACTTGATTCTAGAGTTTAGTTAGTTTTGCATTTTTCTTACCCATAGAATCTTGCTCCATAGTAGGTGAAGACATCCTTTCCTCATCCTTTTCCTTATACCTCAAACCCTAGAGAGGGGAGCAATATTTTCTATCTCTAACACCTCAATTTCCTCTACATCTTCCTACTCATTATCTTCAATAGTTTCTTCTTTTTCATCTTAGTCCTCCTCCTTCGCTTCATAATCATCACGAGCTTCCTCCTCAGAGTCATTATGAGAAGAGTCCTCATCCCACTCTTCTTTTTGGGGAAGAAATTCCTCATCATCAGTATCAACAAAAAATTGTTTTCCCTTAGTATTTTGTGTTATCAGTTATCAAGGCTTGAGCCAGCCTGGTAGATCTTCTACCACTAGAAAAATTGGAACAAACTTTGAATTAACCCTTCTTTATATTTTTCTTCACCCTCCGCATCAGAAATATCGATCATCCCCCCAACATAAAAAAGATTAGTGTTTTTTGAGCATTTATTTTTCTTATTGACATTGTCAAATATAACTTCCATCTATTCAGGGTCCAAAACCTTTCTTTTTCTGGGTGGGGTCACCAAAAGTAGCTCATGCAGAGAAGGGGGAATATTGGCTTCTAAGGAAGCTTTACACTTTTTGTCTAATCCCTTTTTACCACCTATGCTAGGGTTACACTTATTTTGGTTGTCCAATGAGGGGGTAGTTTTTTTCGTTTTCAAGTAGTTTAATTTTAACATTGCTCATAGCAGAAGGGTTTGGAATGAGAGTCATGGAGAGGCAATATTTATAAAGCGCCATTATGAGGCCCTGGTGCAAGGGGGCATAGGCACCTTCAATAATGCAATTTTCCAAAGAAGAAAGTAGGTAGAAAGGCAGATTAATTTTCCTACCATGTCTAATGCGATTGAGAATAGGGAAGTGATATCCATGGACAGTCTTAAACCTACCCTCAAGTGTAAAAGATTGCATGACATGGAGACTTACTAGGGCCCATGGAGCCGATAGCTTCTCTTTGCTATACCTATTTTAGAACTTTCCTAGTTTCTTGTTTTCAAAAAAGGCATTTGTAAACCTTTTATACCTGCCTTTACTTCACTTTTCCACTCTTACCCCATCACAAGTTAAGCTTGTAGCTTTCACAATCAACTCATCTATGATTTTAAAGTAGACTCCACCAATCATTACTTCTTGCGACTAGGAGTTGAGAAACTTAGAGGTTAACTAGTTGTATCCTTTCATTGAAAAAAAAGGGGGTACAATCCCCCTTGTCGAATAGCTCCCAAGCTCAACATTTACGTAAGGGCTTCATAGGGGATAGGCTCAATACCCAAGCACTACCACCTATTTACCTTTTCTTCCAAATCTCACACTACCCCCATTGAAATCTTTCCTTGTATCTTCTATAGCACCAATTGAGCTCAAGTTCAATATGTTGAAAGCAGAGAAGCACCAATTCTTGTATCTCCTTGTAAAATCTTGCCACCATTTGTCTCTGTAATCGGTGCCTTCCTTAATTATCATTCGACATCTGATAGTGTTGTATGCATCAATAGTACTTTTTACATTATTAAGAGGAGCCTCCACAACCTCCAAACTATCTATCGCTATGTTTCCTTAAATGGTCTCTCTAATAACATGACCTCTCTTGCATCCAATACATAAAGCTCGCATGGAGGAATAACAATTCTTCTTAATAATCTCTTCATTAATTTGAAAAATGTGATGATTACTAGCATCAACAAGATCATCAACATCAAACTTAAATCTTATCTTTTTGATTTGCATATAAATCCAATTACTATTAAATTCCATGTTTTCCTTTGTAGGAGACTCCCTAACGATCACCTTAGCGAACACATTCTCATTACCACTTAAGTAAAATTCCATGTTATCCATAAATAGGCGCCGACATTCTTATGAAGATCATTTGATTTTATTTTTTTCATTCATTAGACAAAATCTCACGAATATCAATTGAGAGATTTGCAAAAGACCAATAATGCCAATCATTACAATTGAGACCCAAATTGGCAACAACATCGACATCACAAAAAACAAAGTAGTTGGAAACTTTTGTATTAACAAAGAAAATTAATAGCTCTTGATACATTGAGCTTATGTCGAACAGAGCGATGTCGAGTGGGAAGGTGGATTTTGAATCTGTTGTGTTGTCGTGTGGGTCTCAATGGTCTGTGGACACGTTTGGTGGGGCTGCGCTGGAGGTCTCTCCTTTGGGCGGGGCTCTACTTCCTGTCGCAGGTTTGGATGGGGTTCTTGGGGGTGCGAATGAGGGATTGAAGCTGGGTGGTTGTGGTGGCGTTGTTCCTCCCCTAAATGGTGTCCTCCCTTAGCTTGGCGTGCTTGGTGCTGTGAGGAGCTGTGTGGTTGGTGACCCTGTTCCTCCTCATAAACGAAAATCTTTTTTTGATGTTGCTCGTGTGTAGCCTCCTGCTGCTCAGACTAGGGTTCGACCTTTGCCCTGTGCCCGTGCCTCCCTTGTGGTGGTCTGTGGGCCTGAGGTTGCTAAGAATGAGGAGTTTTATATACACTAGGGTTTGGTCTGCAGGTTCAACGACTTGTGGCCCTCCCTTCCGGATCTACATGAGTGGGTTTCCCTTTCCTGGAAACCTATTGTTACTGGGCAGATCAACCTCTATTCTAGTGCTAGAGGTTTTTTCTTTGCAACATTTACTTTCCTTGAGGATTGTGACTGAGTGCTTGACCGGGTGTGGATGTGGGAGGTCCATTTGCTATTCATTCGGCCTTGGTCTCGCTCATTCAACCATCTAATAGAGCCTCTAAATTTCAAACCAGTTTGGGTTCGTTTGCCGAATCTCCCTCTCCAGTTTTGGGAGGATTCTTGTTTTGAAGCTATTGGCAATGCCATTGGTAGCTTTTTGAAGGTGGATTCTACGTCTCAGGATCTTGGGCATACTACAGTGGCTCGCATTTTAATCAATTTGGACATCTCCAAGCCCCTCCATGGTGATGTGGTCTTGATGGTGGAGGACAAACCTTGGAAACAACTTCTGGACTATGAGGTCTCCCCTTTCAGTGTAGGAGATGCTTCTTAGTGGATCATTTGGCCTCTTATTGCCCACATGCCCACCACAAGGGTGTTGCTACTTGGTGGAAGGATGCTCTCTTGGATCACCTCATGGTGGGTTCTCCTCCTTCGAAAGCTTCTTCTGAGGATGTTGACTCCATTGTTTCTCCTCAGGAACCTTTGTCTACTCATATTTTGGCTAACCCTTTTGTGGAGCCACAGTTGGCTCGATCTGCTAACACCAATTTGGCTAAGCTTGCCCAAACTTCGTAGATTGTTGTTGATGGTTCTTCGTTCGTTCCTGTTTCGTCCCCTACGTTGTCGCCTCCACTGCTACGTGGTGGCTCTTTGCTCTTGGTGGCTTTAGGTGATCTACATCTCTTGCCTCAATCAGTGGACTTGGATTCTGAGTATTCCTAGTTTGTAGTGCTGAGAAAGAAGAAGGGACTCCCTCGATCTATCGCAAACTCGCGGCCTAGGGTTAAGAGAGTCAGATTGGTCCCCTCTGATTCTGGGGTTGTCTAAGTCCTAGTTTGTGTTCCAACAACTGTCTGTCAGCTGTTTCTATGTGTGTTTTGTCCTCTCTTCCTAGTTCATTCCCATTTTGAATTAGCTTCTTTTTTTGGGCCTTTGGGCTTTTTGTGTAAAGGGTGCATCACCCTGTAAATGCTACTTATCAAAAACATTGACATCACAATTACCTTCTATGTATGAATAACCTTAAGCTATTTGAAATGGCCCAATAAAACCTTGCACTCTTCAATCATATTACGTATTTTCCATGAAAGGGTATGATTGTTAGTAAGAAGATCAACAATAATTTGAGTCACCTTCAATAACAACATTCTGATATCCGAGCCTTTGTAGTCCTTTCACTCCCCAAAATAGTAGAAGCCTCAACCTCGTTGATAGACCTCTTACCTAAATTTTTACCAAAACCTTCTACCGGTCTTCCTTTTTCATCCCTTATAACTCCCCCAGTCACAACAATTCCCTGATTCCATCAACATTAAGCTTTACTCATCCTATTTCAAGGGGTTTCTAAAATATGCTTTTCCTTAGGAGGATATTTGCCTTGTTTATATTAGTTAGGTCCTATTGTATTCCCTAATTTTGCTTAATCCTCAACTCCCTATAAGAGGGCATTCTTTTGGTGCAACCAAATCTTTGCACATTGATATTTTCGTAGAAATTGTTTTAATGCTATTAAAGAGTTCTCTGCTGTTTCTTGACTGTTCACATAATATCTTGTTATTCCTTTCTTTCCACAACCCCAAACCACAAACAAGGGAATTTGTTTCCACATCTCCGCTATAAAAGGATGATAAAAGGGGGAACTTTATACCAACTGATAATAAGCTCTTTCAGGCCACTAGGAAATGTCCAGTAGGCCTTGAAGTTAGACATCACCTCCATCCAGAGCTTAATAACATAATCATAATGGAAAAATAGATGATCCACAATTTCTTCATCCTTGAAGCATAAACCACACTTATCAAAAATTGGAAGTCTCTCTTAATCAAGTTGTTAATAGTGAGAATTTTATTATGGATAGCCGTCCACCAAAAACAATTCATTTTAGGAATCACTCTCCTATTCCACACCTAATTCCAATAAAAAAAGGAGATAATACTATCAACAACAACAATGGAGTAAGCAAAACTAACAAAAAAACTAACACTAATGTTAATGGTTCCAAAAGTAGCTAAAAATGGTGGTGATACTAGTTGGTTGACAAGGGAGCAAACCTGAGACACAAAAATAATGCACACAATTAGCAAACTTTATTATTATTCAATAATGGAAATCTTACATACAAAGGATCCCAAATCCTCAAGCTCTGTGATACATGCAAGCTACAAAAGTTTCAAAAATTACAGAAGTTCCCCTTTTCGTAGCATGTAAACTCTTTTCCCCAAAAAGCTACCAAAAATCAGAAAAAATTCCCAATAAATAGCCCCTTTTCTGTTTGGAGCCAAAAACAACATTTGAGTTATGAGTTTTGGCAGTTTGGCACTAAGAATTACAATTTGAAATTCAAAAATTAAAACACCATTCGAAAATCAACACATTTTGAAAGTGTACCAACTTCCAGGAGCCATAACTTTTGATTCGGGACTCCGTTTTTCGAACCGTTTGAACCGTCTAAAAGGTCTCAAAGTCAAGAACATGCTTGAAATCCGCTATGCCGATTTCGGTAAGTTTTCAGGCCGTTTAGTGCCTCAAACCTAATCTGGAAGGTTTTTAGGTGCTTTTCTGGGAGATTGAAATTGCAATATCTTTCAAACTGGGAATGCTCTCAACCTGATTCTTTCACCAATCTTCTTATTTTTCCGTTTTGAATCCTCCCATATAATTTTGTCTCAAAACACCTTCAAATTCCAAAAGCTGCTAAAAATAGTAGTAAATTCCAAAAGTTGCTAAAAATAGCGGTTGACTAGAAAAAGTAGAAAAACAAAACTGAAAGTGGGGATTTACATAATGGAAAAAAAGGTATCTAGAAATGCAAAGAAATCTACAAAAAGTTAACCAAAGGAAATATGAATACAATGCATATTTTTGGGTGATGCAAGATTGCCCTTACACCACTAGATGCTCCTGCATTAGACACTCAGGGTAATTTGAGAAGTGACCACGTCACATCTCAGATGGTTAAGGAAAACCCAAATGGTCAACCTCTGCCTAAGATAACTAGGACGAGTCTTCCACATGCCTTCCTCTCCACTTCATCAGATATTCTTCATATTGCTTGTTTTTGGTACTCCTTCCCACACGGCTATCTAGGATTGCTTCAATCTCCTTCTCTGAAGTAGATGTTGGAATGCCACACTGTTCCATTGCTGGTACTTCCTCTGCGCCACCTTCATAATACTCTGTCAAATCTGAAATGTTGAACACATAGGAAATGTTAACTCCATCCGACAACTCTACCTCATATGTGTTCCCTGAATCATGCCTCTTCAAAATTTTATAGGGACCGAACTTCTTTATCTTTAATTTGTTATAGGTTCCCACTGGAAACCTTTCCTTCCTTAAGTGGAGCATCACTTCATCACCTACCTGAAACTCCTTATTCCTCCTCTTCTGATCTGCCTTAGCCTTATACTGCATATTCATCTTATTGATATGTTCTCTTACCTCCTCATGTACATTCTTGATGTGCTCTGCAAAGTCTTTGGCTTCGACACTAGTCTTCTTCTCCTGGTCCATCTTCCTCAATTCTGGAATGGTTCTGGGACTACCTCCATACACAATCTGGAATGGTGATCTACCAGTGCTTCTGTTGACATAATTGTTGTAAGCAAATTCTGCTTGGGGTAAGATCAAGTAGGTTACCCAGACTTCTGTTCACAACCCTAGTCTGCCCATCAGTTTGTGGATGGTGTGCAAAACTGAACTTCAACTCTGTCTTCAACTTCTTCCACAATGTCTTCCAAAAGTATCCCACAAACTTGGTATCACGATCTGAGACTATACTCTTTGGAAGACCATGTAGCTTCACCACCTCTTTGAAGAATAAGTCAGCGATGTAGACTACATCATGGGTCTTCCGGCATGGAATGAAATGAGCCATCTTTAAAAATCTGTCAACCGTCACAAACACTAAATCGTTCCCTCGTTGCGTCCTTGGCAAACCAAGAACAAAGTCCATACTTATATCTTTCCAAGGCCTCTCTGGTACAGGTAAGGGCTGATACAACCCTATATTCTGGTTCACTCCCTTAGCCATCTAACACACTCTGCAACTCTTCACAAACTTCCTCACATCCTGTGACAACTGCGGCCAATAATAATGTTCATTGATAATGACAATAGTCTTATCTTGACCAAAATGTCCTGCCATTCCTCCACTGTGCTTCTCCTTTATTAGGTTCTTCCTCATGGAATTCCTTGGAATACACAATTGGCTTCCTTTAAACAACATGTCATCCTAGATTATGAAATCCAACCACCTTGCCCTGTCGACTGTAACAAGATCCTTGCAAGCTTTCCAAGCCTCTGCAAAATCAAGATCCTCATGGTACAATGTCTTGATTTCATTGAACCCAACCACTTCAATCTGCATCTCATTCAACAATGTTTGCCTCCTACTTAAGGCTTCTGCAACCCTATTCGACCTCCCACTCCTATGCTTTAAAACAAAGGTATAGCTTTGCAAAAATTCTACCCATTTCATATGCCTTTGATTTAATTTCCCTTGACTATTTAGATACTGTAATGCTTGATGATCAATAAACAAAACAAACTCCTTCGGTAACAGATAGTGTCTCCATTTCTTTAATGCTTCAACTATTGCATAAAATTCTTGATCATATATAAAGTACTTTCTCTTTGCATCATTTAACTTTTCACTGAAATAGGCAATGGGCTTACCTTCTTGGCTCAACACTGCTCCAATGACACAACCACCGGTGTCACAATCCACTTGAAACACCTTATTGAAATCTGGGAGGGCTAAAATTGGTTGCTCTGTCACTTTCTGCTTCAATAGATCAAAACTCTTTGTTGCTCCAGTGCTCCACTTGAACTCTTTTCCCCTCTCATTGCTTCAGTCAAGGGTGCACAAATACTATTGAAGTTTCTAATGAACTTTCTGTAAAAACTGGCTAGACCATGGAAATATCTCACCTCAATAGTAGTTCTTGGAATAGGCCATTCCAGAATAGCCTTCATCTTCTCTGGGTCCATCTTGAGACCTTCTGCCGAAACAACAAACCCCAAGTACACTAACTCCTTCCTCACAAAACTACACTTCTTTAAATTAATCAACAATTTCTCTTTTCTCAACTTTTCAAAGACTACGAATATGCACCAAATGCTCACCCAAGGACTTACTGAATATCAAAATATCATTTAAGTACGCAATAACAAAATTTCCCAGAAACTCTTTCAATACCTCATTCATGAGCCGCATGAATGTGCTCGGTGCGTTGGTTAGCCCAAAAGGCATGACTAACCACTCGCATAGGCCCTCTTTGGTCTTGAAGACAGTCTTCCATTCATCTCCCTCACGAATCTGAATTTGGGGATACCCGCTCTTTAGGTCAATCTTTGTGAAGTACTGCGCTCCACTCAAACAGTCCATCAAGTCATCCATCCTAGGCAGGGGAAATCGGTATTTGATTGTTATCTTGTTTATGGCTCGGGAGTCTGTGCACATTCTCCACTCCTCATCCTTCTTTGGTGCTAGTACTGCAGGTATTGCACATGGACTCATACTCTCTCGAATCAAACCCTTTCTCAACAACTCCTGAACTTGTCTATTCAACTCCTCATTTTCTGCAAGAGTCATTATGTGAGCTGCCTTCTTTGGCAAACTGGCTCTAGGGATCAAGTCAATCTGATGACTAATCTTTCTCACTGGTGGTAAACCCTCAGGCACATTATCAAAAACAATCTCCTGAAACTCACCCAATAACCCAAAAACTTCTACTGGTACATTCCCACTATCCTCTTTATCCATTCTAGGAATCAATGCATAACACAAACGCTCATGCTTCATGCCTTCTAAAAATTTCCTTCCATCAACATAACAAACCCTAACACTACTGCATACCTTTTTTTTGGCCTCCTTTAGGGGTTTCAACTTATGGCAGACTCCATCCTTCATTAGAGAATAAATGTTTGCATGGCCATCATGTATAGCTCGCCTGTCGAACTGCCACGACCTCCCCAACAACATGTGACATGCATCCATGGGGATGATATCACAGATTACCTCATCACGATAGCTCCCAATTTTGAACTTCACCAGACACTACTCATTGACCAGAACTTTGTGGTCTTTCTGCAACCAGGTAATCCGATACAGATGTGGATGCCTTTCCCTCTTCAACTTTAGTTTTGCAACCATCTCTTCTGACACTAGATTATCGGTGCTCCCACTGTCAATAATGACATCACAACATTTTCCTTCACATTTGCACCTTGTGCGAAATAGATTCTTCCTCTGTTTTGGCTCCTTCTCTCCAGTCACTAGGGCTCTTCTCATTACTAGGGCTTCTCCCCTTTCAGCATCATCTGAATGCTCAGATTAGGCCTCCTCATCTGCATGTGCAACTCTTCCATGACCTTCTGGTCTTCTGTCTGTCCTCTCTTGGTGCTATGGACATTCATAGGCTCGATGCCCTTCTTCCCCACACTGGAAACAA
This sequence comes from Sequoia sempervirens, assembly GCA_007258455.2. Taxonomy (NCBI): domain Eukaryota; kingdom Viridiplantae; phylum Streptophyta; class Pinopsida; order Cupressales; family Cupressaceae; genus Sequoia; species Sequoia sempervirens. The sequence continues at coordinate 79,224 of VDFB02008624.1, forward strand.
GTTCCTCTAAAACCACCTCTTCTAGATCCTTGTCCAGATCTACCTCGTCCTCTACCTCTTTGATTACCACCATTTTGATCTCGTGGGCAGTAGAAATTATCACTCCTCTGTCCTCGATTGGTACCCACATCTCCATTTTTCTTCTCATCCTTATTTCGGCTTCCAGAAGATCTTCCACCACCCTTTCCGCTTTGACCTCCTCTTCCTTTTTGCTTGTTATCAAACCTTTTGTTTAGCTTTTCTTCAACTTTTAGGGTGAACTAGTACGCGTCCTCAATGGTGGTCATTCTGACCAAGCTGAACTCCTCTTGAATGCTCAGTCGTAACCCATTAAGATAACGAGCTACCTTCTCCTTGTTAGCCTCTGCATGTCCCGTTCTAATAATCATCTTGTGAAAATCTTCCGTGTATTCTTTCACAGATCTACTTCCTTGCTTCAACCCTTGCAATTTCTTCAACAGATCTAACTCGTAGTCCACTGGTATGAACTGCTTCTTCGGTTTCTCTACCATGCGATCCCAATTGCTGATATTTCCTTTTCCTCTTCGATTTCTCTCCAACTGGACCTCTTTCCACCAAATATTGTCATGGCCCTTCAACTTCGTTTTTGCAAACTTAACCGGATCTAGGTCCTCTACTTCTTCATACTCAAAATACTCTTCTAGCTCGTTGATCCAGTCGATCAACTCTTCTGGGTTCAGACTTCCAGAATAACTGGGAACTTATATTCTGGGTCTTTTTTCGATCTTCAAAATGACTCTAATCAACCACATTTGATCTTGATCAATCGCTACTTCTTCCTCTTCTACATCTGTATCTTCCATCTCTTCTTCATCCTCACTTTCTCCTCTTCTTCCCGGGTTTAACCTTCTTCTCATCTGCTCCTGCAATGCATCAATTTCTCTCTGGAGAGCTCTGAAACCCTTGGCCACCAATGGATCTCTTCCACCAGCATTTCTGCTACCTCTGGAACCACCACACCTACCAGGCATCACTCTTGGAGGCATCTTGAATACCTCAAACCCACAACCACGGTCCTGGTGCAAACTGCCTTACGATTGGCGATCTATTCACACGCTCAAGAAAACCTCGCTCTGATACCACCTGACGAGGGAGCAAACCCGAGACACAAAAATAATGCACACAACTAGCAAACTTTATTATTATTCAATAATGAAAATCTTACATGTAGAGGATCCCAAATCCTCAAGCTCTGTGATACATGCAAACTATAGAAGTTTCATAAATTACAAAAATTATAGAAGTTCCCTTTTCGCAACATGCGAACTCGTTTCCCCAAAAAGCTACCAAAAATCAGAAAAATTCCCTCATAAATAGCCCCTTTTTGATTTGGAGCCAAAAACAACATTTGAGTTATGAGTTTTGGCGGTTTGGCGCTAAGAATTACAATTTGAAATTCAAAAATTAAAACACCATTTGAAAATCAACTCATTTTGAAAGTGTACCAACTTCCGGGAGCCATAACTTTTGATTTGGGCCTCCATTTTTCTAACCGTTTGAATCGTCGGAAAGGTCTAAGAGTCAAGAACATGCTTAAATTCACTATGCTGATTTCGACAAGTTTTCAGGCCGTTTAGTGCCTCAAACCTAATCTGGAAGGTTTTTAGGTGCTTTTCTGAGAGATTGAAACTGCAATATCTTTCAAATCGGGAATGCTCTCGACCTGGTTCTTTCACCAATCTTCTTATTTTTCCATTCTGAATCCTCCCATATAATTTTATCCCAAAACACCTTCAAATTCCAAAAGCTGCTAAAAATAGTGGTTGACCAGAAAAAATAGAAAAACAAAATTAAAAGTGGGGATTTACATAATGGCGAAAAGGGTATCCAGAAATGCAAAGACATCTACAAAAAGCTAACCAAAGGAAATATAAATACAATGCATATTTTTGGGTGATGCAAGATTGCCTCACCACTAGATGCTCTTGCATCATTGGTGTATCATTGCAAATGTATTTTTTTCATACACACATAGAGATTCATATTTTCTATAAGTTGATATATCCAATATCAAACTTTATTAATTTGTCAAAGTTTAGTTGTATTTAACATTTTTTGCTAGTAATTTATTTCTTTTTAAATGCCTTGTTCTATTTTAGATCCACATGGTTGTAGCAACTCTCATAATTCTAATCACTTTAAATACTCTCATAATTCTAATCACTTTAAATAAAATATCTAGTTATATGGTAATCACAAGGATTAACAAATAAAAGTGTTGCTAAGTTAATTTCCTTAGCATATTTGTCTTCGAATATTCCTAGTGGTTGTACTTCTATTGGTGCAAGTTTTAAAATGCTATTTTTGAGATTGTGGGTTTAGTTTGCATGTGTAGATTTGTGTATCATGCTTTCATTGAACATCTTTTCTTCTTCATAGGTTCCACTTGTATTATTGTTTTTTATTATATTAAGCAAGAAAACAAGGGTCTCAACCCTTTACAAATGTAGCCACTTGTATTATTGTTATCTAACATCTGCATTGCTACTTTCATTGGTTTGGAGGACTCGTTTCCACTGTTTGTTTATTGATTTTTTACGTTTAATACATTTTATTGCAATTGCTTCAGTTCTTGTATGATGATAAGTGCACACATTATTCCATTTTAGTAAGAGTTTTTATGTTGTAAGCTCCTCATAAGTTCAACAATGATTATGGGTCTCCTATCTATGGTTTGTGATAGTGTCCTTTGTATAATGTCAATGTTTGATGATACATTCATGCTTGCACTGATCAAATCCTATTTATAGTTTTTGTAATCTAATTGTTTAAATTGTACAAATGAAATTCACAAGGAAACTTCCTTTTCTTAAAATAGATACAAGTCTTCACAAGTTACCATTTTTCAAAGACTAAGGGAGAGTCTTGTCAAGTAAAAACATAGTAGAGCAATAACAAGACACTTTGAAGTTGACAAAACATTGATTGTATGTATATGGTTAAATGGGATAGATTCCTTTGTTACCAAGAAATTATTTTCAATATTGTAATTTTTTAGCATCTTTTGTATTTTTTCTTATGTTGATTGTGCAATTGAGCTAATGCAAATGCCAATGGTTCCCAATGTAGCTAAAAATGTTGGTGGTGTTTGGAAAGGTGTGTTGTTTATATATAATAATAATAATAATAATAATAATAATAATAATAATAATAATATTGTTATTTAGTTGTTGTGTATGTTAGGATGTGCACATCATACTAGGATAGACAATCTTGGGGACACTAGTAAAGTTGTATGGCATATAGAAAATATATTTAGTGTGGGAGGCACATTGCAACAATGCATTTAATATTGGTGGTTATGGTGCAAGGAGCATATGACAATGATTTTATGCAAACTTGTCTTTATAAGCAAGCATAGGGGTAGTGATATGAGCACGATGTAGCAAGAAATTGGAGCATCTTAAAGAAATTATATGTATGGTCATAGGAAGTATGGAGTGAGATGTGTGTCTTCATGTTTCCCATTTGCTTGATCAATGGGAACATGTGACTATGGTTATTTGTTGTTGAAGAAATCTTGCATGGATTAACTCTATGAATGTATTATAACTAATTTGTTTGGTTTTATATTGACTAGTGTAATATTTAATTTTTGCATTTATTATGTATCCTTTTGTGATTGTTTCGTTATCCCTTCACATTAATTATGCATCCTATTTTATCATGGTTTCTCTCATAAAGCCTAATGGGAATTAATGTTTGTTCATCAAAATTGTTCAAAATTTTTAGCAATTGGTATTAGAGATTAGTTTTGAGTTGAAGAATGGAGTGCTTTCATTATGCATTTAAGCTTTTGTTTGAGTGGAAAGCCCACATGGGTGAAGGTGAGGATTTATAGGAAAATATTGCAAGCATTTTAAAGATGAAATATATCAAATGTTTATATTGTACCTAATCGGGAAATTAGTTTGATTAACCATTTAATCAAAGCACAAACCATGACATTGTCTAATCTTTGATATCCTTGTGCGGGTAGGGTATGAACATATGAATGTTGGGATGTCCAACTTATTCCACTTACAACCGATAAGCCACATGATATACAATTCATGCAAATGCAAATTGAAAGAAATATATTGTTTGTGGCGAAATGCCTTCTAGAATTATATATGCAACTACAAATTGGATGAAGAAGTCTAGATCTCCCTTCTAATGTTAGTGCAAATATTAATGAGGAATCTAGTGAAAAACCCTTTAGAATCCACTTATGATAACAATGCAAGACTATTTGGAAGCTAAGCCTTCAAGATTTGAAAGGTGAAGATCAACTACGACTTACATTATTTCCAATCGTAAGCAACACAAAAATTTATAAACAATCATAGACTAAGTGTTAGAAAATTGATTGCAAACTAAATTCATTCATTAACTAGTAGCCACAATGTTCAATATACCTCCAATAATCAATTGTGTAATGAAAAGGGTCAAAACTTACAAGATTGAGCTAAATGATGTCTAGTATGTATGTAGTATTATTATCATATTAGTTTTGAAATAATCATTCAAAAAACCAAAATGGTTGTTATTGTTCTAGAATGTCAGGATTCAACCTATAACAGGCATGACTATAAAACATCTTTGATTGCTATTAATAATGCATTTGTACTACTATAGTACCCTTAAATACACCTAGAAACATTGTAGTAGTAAAGAAATGACTAATTCCCCACTTCAAAAGGTATTGTTGACCCAATAAGAAATATTTTTAATGTTAGCAACTCAAAGTAGACCCAAATGAAGTTGTGTTTCAACCTTGTAGGAGGTACACTGAGATCTAAAATTTGTGTAACCACAAATCAAACTACACCTAGTAATTAATCTTTACAATAGTCTTGTTCTAGGTGACAAGTAATTAAAATGTAATGAAGACACAACCCAATGATCATCCCACAAGGATATACATTCAATAAAAACAACCAAAAATTGGTATGATCAACATTTATGACTTGATGAATGAGTTCCAAATGTTGCAAACTATTGGAGTGAAGTCATGAGTTGCATAAATAGTGGAAATTATTTAGAATGTGATAGTGGTTAGTTTTAGAAAGGTGCACCCAACTTAGTAGATGCATAACCAATAACAAGATGGGAGGATCGACATATTATATCCAAAATAATAACATTGAATATTGCTTGAGTCAAATAAAATGATCAATATAAAATTAATTTTTTAAACTTAGAGTGAACTCTCCTCACAAAGTCAACAAGCCTACACCAACACTTTGACACTAAACCACACAAATTAATCACTCTTTTTCAACTATCCAACACATTGATAATTATTGAATAGAATCAATCTAATGGAGGCAAGGGTTTTCATTCTTATATCCAAACTTTGCATCTCACGGGTAATTTTTATGGATTTATTTAAATGAATAAGAGGGTTTTCATCCTTGAATTTATTTTTCTAATTTATTTTTGTCTTAGGGCATAAAAGATGAACACAAGAGTGCAATCTTAGAAAGATGGTTTTTTTTTTGCAAACAATTGGATGATACTTCTCTCCACCCAACTCCTTTTATAACCTTTTAAGGGGAATTTAATATTATTTTCTCTGTCCTTTCCCCTCCAAAACTTAATTTAAGAAATGTCTAGAAATACCTTTTAAATAAACATTACTTTTGGCCTCTTTTTCTAGCAACATTTAATTAATTTTTTTTAATAATAAAACATAATGTCTTTTTATGAATATAACACAAAGTTACTTTTTGGGCAAATTAAATTAAATTATTACATTATTTTCTTAGCTCATAAAGGGAACATGGCAATGAGTGTCCTTGTGTGGTGTAGAGTTGTAATATCTTGTTGATTCTATTGTAAATGTTGTCGTTTAATACGTTTGGTTTTGCGGATGTGCAATAATTTAAGCTTTGCATGCTCATATGGTTTGAACATTGTTTTTGCATTGTGGGTTTCTATTGTTGTAAACATGGTGTTTTCTTTTAACGAATGAATGCTTTGTATTTTTATTACCAAAGTCTATTTTACAAATTCATGGTGTTTTGGATCTTTGTGGATATATTTTTTAAATTGTGAATCTTGTGGATTTGAATTTTGTCAAATATTGAAATTTGTTTTGCATGTTTTTTAGGCATGAGACGTTTACTTTATAGATCTTTATTTGTTGGTTTGTAAGATTTGGATTTGTGTGGATTTTGGATCTAATTTGGTTTGGCAATAATTTTTTGTTTGGTATCACATCAAATCTCCAAAATATTACGATTAGTGTTTTGTATTATTGTACAATTTATTTAGAGGATTTTTTATACATGGGAAGGCTTTGTTTGTTTAGTTAGTTGCAAATGTTAGAGGCATGTGTGTGTGTGGCATTGAACAATATTGGGGCTTGACTACACTTGCATGGAAGTGTTGTTGTGGTGGCCATGGAACAATCATGAGGTTGTGTTGAGCTTGCATCCTCCATTTTTTTTGGTAAAATGATGTTTGGGGCCAATAGTGAATATGTTTATTGGGATATTTTGAGTGCCATGGATCTTGTGACTTTTGTGTGTGCTTTTAGGGTATTGTGAGGGTATATTTAGCACATTGATTATGGTGAAGAAACTATTCTTTTGAAAGAGAAGTTACAAGTTCATATCCTATAAGAGGTAGGGTATGCTGATTTATATTTGAAGCAAAGTTAGGGCCTCCTACATACTAGGAGTATGAGGTAGTCCCATATGTTATAAGCCATATAGATAACTCACTTAACATTATGAACTATAAAATGGCCTTTCCTTTCCTATAAAAAAATTGCAATACCAATTATGTAAAGCCCAAACATCTATACATTACTTTTGAGAAAACAATTTGGAAATTCGTGACTATGGTGTTACAAAGCAAGAAAGGTGTGAGTACGACGTGAAATATTTATAAATTTCAAATCAAAAGAAAAGAGTTTTAAAGCGTAATATTTGTGCTTTTGTTTCTTAGCATAACTCAAACCAAAAAAATGCCACATGACTCATGTTTCATGATTTTTTAATAATTTCAAACAATGGGGTCATTTTCACTCATGAACATATGGTGGGAGAGTTTAGATTAAGAGCTTATATAGGGAGCTTAGATTTTATCCCTTGGACATGAGTTTGAGCTTGTGGTTATATGGTGAGACCCAAGGGCTTAAGAATTGTCATTAAACTTTGGAGGTAGTTTTTGGGAGTGATATCTTGTTCATCTAGAGGAGATTTCATTTTTTAAAAAATTTCACATTTTTTCAAGCTCAATGTTGTGGTGAAGTTCAAAATGGGTTTTGGAACCTTTTATTATGTTTATGTATATTTTTGGTGAATGATGTGTTTGGTACAATAAGTGTTTATTGTCTTCTAGTTTTGAGGACATGGACTTTGTGGTTATGAGAAGCTTTAAACCATAGTTTTGATGATATTCTGTGTAAGAACACAGTTGTGACATTATTTTTGGGTTGAAGTTGTTAAACATGATGCCAACAGAAGCTCCTAATTGTGCAGTTAATTTTTGACTTGAAATGATTGTGCCGGTGAATCTATCACGGGGAGGTTGACCCTTGTGTCATGGGAAGCTCCTACTAAGCATTCAATGGAAGTTTTGGCTAAGATTTGGTCTTGCACCTTTAGTTTTGAAGATGCAAACTATGGTGCCATGAGGAGCTTTGAGATTTTACAATGATCATTTACGAAGAGTCTAGCTATGATTTGTGTGATAGTATTATAATGTTGGGGACATGTATTGGTGTTCCTTGGTGGATTTTGGATTGGCAATGGGAATCTTGGCATGCATAGTTATCCATGTAGTTTTTTCTATTGGAGACAAGTGGTCCTTTAGAGTTGAAAATGTGGACCATTTTACCATGGTGATCTCAAATTTGTAGTGTTGCAATTGGATATTTTGGAATGAGGTCATTATTTTTGTATTTGATAGTTTTAGACAAATGGATATTTAGGATGTATATGTGGTACTCAGAGATGGGATATGTTACTCTTTTTATGGAGAAGATAGTAATAAGTTATTTTGGTTAGGTGTGGGAATTAATTTCCCTTAGTTGTTTGAGTTTAGTTTGATCTCTTATGCAATTTATACAAGTGAGATCTTTTTTGGAAATGTGTATTTTATACCTTGAATAATTTAATTTGATATTGTTATTTAATTGTGGCACATCTTAGGATGTGTACAACACATTGAGATAGATAATCTTGAGGATGCTTATAAAGTTGTATGGGATATAGAAAATACATTTAATGTGGGAGGCACAATGGGGAAAATTTATTCAATATTAAGGGTCATTGGTTAGTAAGCACATGGCTTAAAGGGCTCATGGTTTTACATAATACCACTTGGTGATTTTGTGTAAGCTTGCTTTTATAAGAAAACACTTGAGTGGTGAGCATGATGTAGCAAGCAATTAGAGCACACAAAATAGGCTGCACATGTGGTGACATGAAACATGGATTGGGATGTGTGGTTACATGTTTCCATATGCTCAATCATATGGAGGAATGCAACAATGGTTGCTTATTGCTAAAGAAGACTTGTACTAATGAAATCTATGAATGTATTGTAACCATGTTTGTTTGGTAATATATTAAGTGTTGGTCTCTTTTCTTGTTGATTTTTTCTTAAAAGGATTTTCTTAAGGTATATCTGTTGTCATCTTATGTGATTATTTTGCATTATTTTCATTATTAATATTGCATTATATTTTAGTGTAGTTTTACTAAAAAAGGTTATGAGGGAATTATCATTCATTCATTTTTTTTTTTTGACATTGCTAGATTTTAACAAGGTATTTCAAGTGGATAGTAATGTGAGCACTACAATGATTGGAATAATTTTGAATTAGTAAGAAAGACTAGCAACTTACATTACTAAGAAGTTGAATGACACAAAATGGATGTACTTGGTATATGAATAGGTGTTCTATGCCAACATTCAAGTATTAGAGAAATCAAGACACTATTTATTGTCAAAAGTGTTTGTGTTGTACATCGATTGTCAAGTATTATAGTTTATCAATGATGAAGGTAAGTTAACATTATAGTAAGATTTTGAATTAGTAAGAAAGACTAGAAACTTACATTACTAAGAAGTTGAATGACACAAAATGGATGTACTTGGTATATGAATAGGTGTTCTATGCCATCATTCAAGTATTAAAGAAATGAAGACACTATTTATTGTCAAAAGTGTTTATGTTGTACATAGATTGTCAAGTATTATAGTTTATCAATGATGAAGGTAAGTTGACATTATAGTAAGATTTTGAACATGCTCTCTAGCTCCCTTCGTGCCTCTTCTCACTCACAATTGTTGTTGTAGGGGTAACCATAGGGATTTTTGAGTCAACTTCCTTGGCTCGTGTTTGTCCTCCTTCTATAGGAATGTTGATACCTTGTAGACTTGTTGGATCCTTTGTTTTCGGTGGTGCAAAATGGGTTCCTACAAATTCTGCTCACCACGAGATCACTATGGCATTTCCTACTTGTCAATTGGTGGCGGCAAGACTTCAATGAATACTAATGGTCCCTTGTTGTCTCCTCTCCTTGATGAGATTTTAGTGGCCTCTACTCACATCAAAATAAATAATGATGCTTCTCTTGGTCATCATGTCAATGTAGGTGCTAGCATTGTTGCATTGGGGTTAGGTTGATAGTCATATGCAAATATTGTTAGTAATTGGTATCATGCTTGCCCTCTACAAGAGAAACTATGGACAAACCCTTATGTACAATCTTCCCCATTGGTGGTTTATGGGCATGATGTTTTAAAGAATGGAACTTTTTACTGGTGTAGGGGCTTAGTTTGTAAATTTCATAATGTATGGCCTCCCCTTTCTAATTTACACAATTGGGTATTATTTTCATGGAAGCCTCTTGTTGAGGGAAATATTGAGCTCTTTTCTTGTGCTACTAATTTCTTCATTGTGTCTTTTGACTCTTAAAAGGATAGGGATTTTGTGCTTGATGGTGGTTTGTGGATGTGGGAGAGAACTCTCATTGTCAATCCTTGGACTACTTCCTTCAATACCCTTTCTAAATCTCTCAGTTCTAGACCTATTTGGGATCACCTTTAGAATCTTCCCATCTAGTTTTGGGAAGATTCTTGTGATGAAACACACACTTATACTAAGAGGAGGGTGAATCAGTATAGATTAAAAATTTTCTCCTTAATCAAGCATAGGAATATTGCATCAAGCTTTAATTATCCATAGTAGTATCATTCATGCAACATGTAGTAATTTGAGAAACAAGAGACATAATTTTACATGGAAACCATTACGAGAAAAAAACCATGGTAAAATCTAGCTCGTATTTTCTTACAAAATTTGTAGGCACCAACCCACTAGAGACTCCAATCCCCGCCACTGAGCACCAACTCAGCAAGAGACTCCAATATTTTCAACAAGAGGCTCCAACCTCACGATATCCACAAGTAGGAGGCTCCAACCTTTGCAAGAATAATGTGATAATTTAATTTGCAACTACCCTACCACCTTCACATAGATTTGTCAAATTTTCTCTCATAAATTTGTAATGTAGTCTTCCCAAATCTACAATAATGTCATCACAAAAATCTACGATAATATCTTCACTAAATATGAAATAATGTCTCATAAGTCTGCCATAATAATTTCACAAATCTGCCACAAATTATTCTTCAAATCTACTGATGTATAAAAAGATATTTGTTAAAATATTGCCTTCAAATATCCTTCACAATACCTTATTATAACTCTTCCAAGGAGGGCAACTCTTAGAAAAGACACACACACTTCCAAAAGAAATGAACTTTCATTATAAGTGCCTCTACACATAGATCAACCATCATTTTAATTTAATTTAATTTTCTTTGCCCAAAGTTGGGAACACCTTCCTAGGAGGTCATCCCTCTTTGAGACCCCATAATATAAAATTAGTTTTATTTTTAAATTTAAGCACCTCTAAATAATTCAAATCCAAGAGGGAGGTCGTCTAATTTAAAAATATATATATTTTGCAAATTAAAACCTCCAATAGGTGTATAAAATGGGCCAACCCATATGCAATGTCCTCCAATACTTTAATATTAATGACAACATTTTTCCAACAATCTCTGCCTTTGTCCTTGATGACAACCCTACAAAGTAATAATCTTGAAATGCAACATGACTAATACTTATCCCTCTGACTGATATGCTCCACCTAATTGACATGCTCCCCATTTGACATCAATGACAAAGGTATCCTAGGGTTGAAAGATAAGACAATAAAGAGCTTCTCCTAAACATATGCTTCTTTTAAAGCATTTAATGACTTGATGAGAGTGATAACACTCACAATTTCTCCCTCAAGTACTCGAAATTATCTTTTTGTAGTGGCTTTGTGAAAATATCTACAATCTGTTATTTTGTAGCAACATATTCCAACTTCACTCATTGATCAACCACTTGCTTTCTTAGTAAATTATATTTGATCAAAATTTGCTTTGTTCTAGAATGCATAACTAGGTTCTTTGATATGTTAATTGCACTTGTATTACCAAAAAAGATGGATATGGTGTGCTCATATTCAACCTTAATTTCCTTCAAGGTTTGCTTCATCCAAAGAACTTGAGTGCAATAAGAAGTTGTTGCAATATATTCTACATCTATTGTGGACAAATAAACTGACTCATTTTTCTTACTTAACCATGATATAAGATTGTAGCCAAGAAAGAATGCTCCTCCACTTGTACTTTTTCTATTATGAATACTACCAGCCCAATCCACATCTATGTACATTGTGAGAGTGAAATATTCACCTCTTAGGTACAACCCAAAATCCATAATACCCTTTAATTACTTGAATATCCTCTTCATTGATTGCACGTGTGTTTCCTTTGGTGTTGCTTTAAACTGTGCCAACAAACCAATGGCTTGCATAATGTCAAGTCTTGTTGTCAAATATAACAAACTTTCAATCATGGACCTATATAGAGTTTGATTCACCTTTGAAGATTTATTATCCTTGCTTAATTTGCATCCTGTGACCATGGGAGTATTCACTGGATTGCAATCCTCCATCCTAAACTTCTTCAACATTTCTTTAATATACTTGGTTTGTGAAATGAATATCCTCTTATTTGATTAGGACATTTGCAACCCAGGAAAGAAAGACAACTCACTAATCATGGACATATTGAACTCCTTTTTCATATTCTTTAAAAACTCACGGTACATCTTATCATTGTTACCTTCAAAAATAATATTGTCCACATAAAATACAACAATCAACTAATGATTTCGTTTATTTTTGATGTATGGATTACTATCAATACCCTTTTTGAAGCCCTTATGTTGTAGATGCTTATCCAACCTTGAGTACCAAGCCTTGGGGACTTGTTTCACCCCATAAAGTGCCTTCTTTAATTTGCATACACAATCCTCATTCTTTGATAGGAGAAAACCTTTTGGTTGTTCAATATACATTTCTTCCTCCAAGTTTCCATTTAGAAAGGATGATTTGACATCCATTCGATATACTTTGAAATTCTTGAAACAAGCAAATGCTAAAAACATCCTTATAGCCTCCATATGAGCAACTGGGGTAAAAGTTTCTTCAAAATCAATTCCTTCAACTTGGGCGTATCCCTTGCATACTAATATTTCCTTGTTTCTCACAACTTTTCCGTCTTTATTCAACTTGTTCCTAAATACCCATTTTATGCCAATCACATTTTTATTCTGAGGTCTTCAGACAAGTTCCCAAGTTTCATTCTTCTCGATTTGATCCAACTCTTCTTCCATAGATATTATCCAATGCTTGTCTTCACTTGCCTCTATAAAATTCTTTGGTTTCGTTTTAAAAAGTAAGCATAAGTTTGCATGTTCAGATGAATTGGCTACTTTCCTCCTTGTTTTGACTTTTGTATCTCTATCACCAATTATCAATTTTTTTTTATGGTTCCTTTTGATGAGTTTGGATGAAGTCTTGGCTATGCTCTAGATGGTTTTTTTGGATTTCCTTATTAAACCTAACCATTTTCATCCTTTTCCTCTACTTTTTTAATGCTGTCTTCTTGATGATCAACTTTTTGCACTATTTCCTTTTGATGTCTTCTTCATCAACTCTCACATTTTCACTTTCAACAATTTTGTGCAGTCTCACATTGGTTGTCATTGATGTCACCATGTTGTGATTGAAAGTCTAAATCAGTGCTTGATTCGGTATTTTGGTATAGTATCTGAACCGGTATTCGAGCTGCATACTCAGATATTCTAGTCCACATTCCTTCATAGTTGACAGTTACTATTTACTATTTTGGGAAATTGTCTATGGCTACTAAAGGAATGCATGTTCAAAATATTATGTGCTCTAGTGCTCGTACGACGTAGTGGCATTATTCCGTTGGTTGCTTTTTTCTTTGAAGTTTATTCCTGGCCGACTTCTTGAGTTAATTGTGATATGGTGGATTAATTTTTGCTATGCGGATATATGTGCGACCTATCTTAGGTCTATGTCGACATGATGTAGCGTGTTGGATGGTTGAATTGATTTTTTGGAAATATTTTATGAATGATTGGAGCCAATAGTTAGTATTTTTGGTAAATATGAAGTGCATCTAATTAGGCCGACCTAATTGATGCTTGCAAAAAAGATCAGGTATATATATATGTATATGTTGGACAATTTTAAAGAAGAGGAGAGAGACATAGAAGAGTGTGTGCGTGCAAACAATGAAGCAATAGTGAATGCAAAGTGAGCGAAAATGATGAAGTGTGTTAAGTTAGTCTATTGAGCATCATCGAAACTGTATCAACACTTGTTAGGTGCATTATTCTAAGTTCATTTTGGTTGTAAAGCCCAATCTTGTTTTGTGAAACCTTTTGTAGGCAGTGAGCTTTTGTATCTGGATAGTGAGTCCTTTCAGGGCAGTGAGCCTTTTATATTCAGTTAGAAAATTACTTTATATTGTGAATTATTCCTCACCATCGTTTTTTCCTCCTTGGGTTTTCCACGTAAAAATATGGTGTTTATTGTGTTAATTTACTTTCTGTTAGCTGTGTCTCATGCTCATACTTAATAACATATAGTGTGGTTGTGGAATTGTTATGTGTTGGAGTTTTAAGTTTGAATTTTGTGACAACTGATTCACCCCCCCTCTCAGTTGTCCTACATATTTTAGCAATTGGTATCAGAGAATTGGTCCCTTGGTGAAGAGCTTAACCTCTTGAGGAGGGTCCTAATGGTTGATTAGATGGATAATAAAGAAGAACTCTAGACTGCACTTAAGGATCTTGACAAAGTTGAAAATGAAAACATAGATTTGAAGGAGAATCTGGATGAAGCAAATGAATGTGTCCGGAAGCTGAAAGAACAATTGAAGAAATTCAAGGAAAGACAGAGAAGTGAGTGAGCAGCTGAAACAAGAGATAATTAGATTGAAAGTGACAGTAGAAGAGAAGAAAAGAATTGAAGAATGTCTGAATACAATGGTGTAGAAAAAACTGATGAATGCACTAAACTTGAACAAGAGGTAGTGAACTTGAGGATTGGACTAGAAAAGGAAAATATATGTGAGAATAATTTCAAATCAAGCTCCAATAAGATTGGAGAATTGATTGCTAGATAGAAATCAAGTAAAGACAAAGCTGGTTTGGGAAATGATGTGGGTGAAAGTTCTAAGGAAAATCAGATGACTTAGGATAAAGGGAAGCATAAGAGAAATTCAATAAATTTTACAAGGAGACTGCCTATGAGATAGCCTAATGCACAAAGGTGTCCCTCTTTCAATGGTATTTGTTTTTCCTGTAATAAATATGGTCACAAGGCAACAAAATGCTGGAGCACAGATAATCAGTTTTTCGATCCCTTCACGGGACAATGTTTTGAATGCAAAAAGATTTGACATAAAGCTATTGAATGCAGATCTCAGGTGAGAATGATAAGTCAAGTAATGAGGAGTAGATTTAATGAAGGAAAAATGAATCAATCCTTTAATGGCTACTGTTATACCTGTAACAAATTTGGACATAGAGAAAATCAATGTAGATCGAAAGATAATGGAGGTCAGAGTAATAAGAAAAATGTCATACGTTATAATTGCAATAAACTAAGACATATTTCAAAGGTTTATAGAAGTAAGAAAGGAAAGAAGTCTGCTTTGGTAGAGAAGAATGATCTGGTAAAGAAGGTAAATAAAGAAGAAACGAAGCAAGAGATGAATAAGATATGGAAGAAGAAAGAAGAATAAAAACCTGAAGATATTGATGTGTTTGTGCCCTCATCTGGTTTAAAAGATTCCTCTGGGAATTAGACCTAGCATGGTCTTAGGGGGAGCATTATTAGAAAATTATAAAAATCCCCTGGATAAATGGTGGGTCAAAGGCTGGCACGAGGATGAAATGTGAAGAATGAAGAATAAAAGGTTTTGGAAAAAGAACCGGAATAAAACATGTTGTCATGATGATTTTTGGACCGAATTAAGGTTTTCTATAGTGAGAAGAATGTTTTTAGTAGCTTTTTGATATCTGCCACATTTAATGCTTTTTAGAGTAAAAATCGATGATGTATAAGTTGAAGTTTGTGAGTCTTCTCGATTAATTGAGCATTTGAAGAACTTGAAAGGTGCTCTGGAGTGATCTTGAAGCAATTCTGAAGGGAATTCAAGGAAATTGTCATGGGTAATCTAGAATATTTTTTCAGTTTGCAAAAAGGGGAAGAAGAAAAACAAAGAAGTATTGATTAACGATTCAAGAAAGCATGAAAATGGATAGAGGATCGAGTGGCGCCATCCCTTTGAAGCTGAAAGGAATTGAATTGGAAGAATTTGATCATGGAAAGATGAAAGAAATGGAACTAGGGCTGAAAGAAAATGAATTACTAAACATAAAAACCCTAGGTATGGATTTGTGGGGAGAATTTTCGTGTTTTGTTGATAAAGAGTTTATTTTCTTCTTGCTGAATTGTTTCAAGAATGCAAGTATTGTATTGGAAAAACCCTACATAATTACGAAGGAAGCAATCGAGGCGATTATTGGCTTATGCAGTACTGGGGATCTTCCTGGAAAGAAAATTTTGAAGTACAAAGATGTGGAGGAACTGACTGGCATTAGTAAAGACCCACAAGCTCTATTGATAAACACTCTCGAGGATTTGGTCATAAGGTATGTTGCATACAGTGTTTCTTACAAAATCTATTTTAGAAATCATGAAGGTTCAACATCGGCTATTGTTGTTTATATTGCACATATGATGGTCAAGGAGAGCAGGAAATTTGATTTGTGTGGTCTATTGCTTGAGAATTTATTTGAAAATGTTTGAATGTCGATGGTTGAAGGTTATCCCTTTCAGTTTGGATCTTTGCTTGTGTGCTTGGTGTTTTAATTTTTGAGTTCCTTACTGGGAAATGATAATGTTGTGTGAGAATCCGATATTCCTATTGCGAAACAAGTCTATAGATACTTGGTGTCAATGGAAAATAATGTAAGTGTGTGTAAATCATATTTGAAATTCTTAAGAACAAATCTATGCTCTGGTATGTCAACACCAAGTCAATTTGAGGTGGGTTCATCCTCTGTTAAAAGAGAATTGGAAGATGTTATTGGTGATTCCCCTCCGGAATCGAAGAAAAGAAAAGCTGTAACTGAAGATATCCTTGTATTTTTGGAAGAGAAGGAAAAAGAATCTCTACTTGGATCCGAATCTTCTGATCTGGATGAGATCAAGTCTATGTTGATTAAAGTAAAAATGAAGAAGATTGGTGAGATATGGAATACAACCTCTCTTGTTGACATACTAAAAATTGATTATGCTTTGGTAGATTATCTACTTCGAAAAGGTATTGATGTATCAATTGTCTCTGACTCCCTACCAAAAAATTTAGTTGATATTTTCAAAGAAAGAATGTTGCTTGAAGGTTCGGAGAAGCCTTGGTCAAAAAGAGATGTACTAAAGCTAAGCGGAGACTGTCTAAACTTATCATGGAAACAAAGAAATGCATTAAAGAAATATCAGAAATTTACAAGTATTATCTCTGGTGGCCTGCTGCGGTAGACAATTTCAGAAGTAGAATTGAAGCAATCAAATTTGAAGTAAGCATCATTGGGAAGAACCTTGATATCTTTGAAGACAAAGAAGGGAAACAAAGGTTGAGAATTGGTGAACTGCAAGCCGAACTAATTGTTGTACAAAGACAAAGAGATGATGTGGTGAAAACCTTCTGGCTCCTTAAAGAGATTGCTGAGGTCCGATTAGACCATCTTTCCAAAATACTTACTGACGTAGAAGAGTGTGAAAAACAGTGTTCATATTGGTCATCTTCTTTTACTTTGTTGGGTCTACTGGAAAGCATCTGCACAAGAATGAATTCAACCACATTTAACTGGAAGAAGTTGTGTCCAGTTCTTAAGGAAAGATACAAGAAGGTGTTTTAGGTGAAGAGTGTCATTTTTACTTGAATCCTGAATGTTCAATTTATATTGTCTTGTTTGTTTTGGAAAAGAAGAAAAGGAATCTAAACAAAATGAAGTTAATTGAATTGTTGTTTGAAATTTTTTGGATGGTTGGAAGTTTTTGAAGAATTGGAATCTTTTTGAAAATTTTGATGTCACCATGTTTACATCCTTTTGTTTTAGGCCTCCCTTTGCCATTGATGTCAAAGGGGGAGAGATTGGAGAGTCCGGAGAATTTTTGAATTTTTGGGCACATGTTGCCATCAATGACAAAGGGGGAGATTGTTAGAAAAAGAAGAAGAATGATTATCTCTAGATTTTTGTGTTGTCATTGATGTCACCTTGTTGTGATTGCAAGTCTAAGTTAATGCTTGATATGGTATTTTGGTGTGGTATCTGAATTGGTATTCGAGCTACACACTCTGGTATTCTAGTCCGTATTCCTCCGCAATTGACAGTTACTATTTGCGGTTTTGGGAAATTGTCCATGGTTATTGAAGGCATGCATGTTTAGAATATTATGTGCTTTGGTGCTCGTACGGTGTAGTGGCATTATTCTTTTGGTTTCTTTTTTCTTTCAAGTCTATTCCTGGCTGACTTCTTGAGTTAATTGTGATATGGCGGATTAATTTTTGCTATGTGGATATATTTGCGACCCATCATAGATCTATGCCGACATGATGTAGCATGTTGGATGGTTGAATTTGTTTTTTGGAAATATTTTGTGAATGATTGGAGCCGACAATTAGTATTTTTGGTAAATATGAAGTGCATCTAATTAGGCTAACCTAATTGATGCTTGTGGAAAAGATCAGGTATATATATGCATATGTTGGATAGTTTTAAAGAAGAGGAGAGAGACATAGAAGAGTGTGTGTGTGCGAACAATGAAGTAACAATGAGTGTAAAGTGAGCGAAAATGATGGTGTGTTAAGTCAGTCTATTGAGCATCATCAGAATTGTATCAACACTTGCTAGGTGCATTATTCTCAGTTCATTTTGGTTGTAAAGCCCAATATTGTTTTGTGAAACCTTTTGTAGGAAGTGAGCCTCCCTTATAAGCAATGAGCTTCTGTATCTAGACAGTGAGTCCTTTCAGGGTAGTGAGCCCTTCGTAGTGAGCCTTTTATATTCAGTTTGAAAACTACTTTATATTGTGAGTTAATCCTCACCGTGGTTTTTCCCTCCTTGGATTTTTAACATAAAAATATGGTGTTTATTGTGTTAATTTACTTTCTATTATTTATGTCTCATGCTCATAATTAATAACAAATAGTGTGGTTGTGGAAATGTTATGTGTTGGAGTTTTAAGTTTGAATTTTGTGACAACTGATTCAACCCCCCCTCTTAGTTGTCCTGCATCGTTTAACAATTGGTATCAGAGCATTGGTCCCTTGGTAAAGAGCTTAACCACTTGAGGAGGATCTTGATGGTTGATAAGATGGATGATAAAGAAGAACTTTGTACTACATTTAAGGATCTTGACAAATTTGAAAATGATAACATAGATCTGAAGGAGAATATGGATGAAGCAAATGAATGTGTTTGGAAGGTGAAATAACAATTGACGAAATTCAAGGAAAGACACAGAGAAGTGAGTAAGTAGCTGAAACAAGAGATAATTAGACTGAAAGTGACAGTAGAAGAGAAGAAGATAATTGAATAATGTCTAAATACAATGGTGCAGAACAAAACTGATGAATGCTCTAAACTTGAACAAGAGGTAGTGAACTTGAGGATTGAATTGGAAAAGGCAAAACTCTATGAGAATAATTTCAAATCAAGATCCCATAAGCTTGGAGAATTGCTTGTTGGACAAAAATCAAGTAAAGAAAAAGCTGGTTTGGGAAATGATGCAGGTGAAAGTTCTAAGGACAATCAAATGACTTAGGACAAAGGGAAGTAGAAGAGAAATTCAAGAAATTTTACAAGGAGACCACCTATGAGACAACCTAATGCACAAAGGTATCCCTCTTTCAATGGTATTTGTTTTTCTTGTAATAAATATGGTCACAAGGCAATAAAATGCAGGAGTAGGAATAATTAGTTTTCCGGTCCCTTCACCGGACAATGTTTTGAATGCAAGAAGATTCGACATAAAGCTACTGAATGCAAATCTTAGGTGAGGATGATAAGTCAGGTAATGAGGAGCAGATGTAATGAAGGCATAATGAATCAATCCTTTAATGGCTATTGCTATACCTATAACAAATTTGGACATAGAGAAAATCATGTAGATCGAGAGGTAATGGAGGTCAGAGTAATCAAAAAAATGTCATATGTTATAATTGCACTAAACCAAGACATATTTCAAAAGTTTACAGAAGTAAGAAAGGAAAGAAGTCCGCTTCGGTAGAGAAGAATGATCCAGTAAAGAAGTTCGACAAAGAAGAAACGATGCAAGAGATGAATAAGAATGGAAGAAGAAAGAAGAAGAAAAACTTGAAGATATTGATGTGTATGTGCCCTCATCATTGATCGAGCCTTTGATAATATTTTCATTATTTTTGATCTTTTATTTATTTGTATTCTTTGGTAATTATGTGGCCTTAGAGCATGAACCTTCTTTGAATATCTTTTGTTTTTCCTCAAAACTAAGACCTATCTTGAAAAAGGTGATCTTTGGGGCTTTATGATATCTTCTAGGATTTCAGTTATCTTTTCATACTTCATGCTTCAATTTAATTTTTCCAACTCCTTCCTCAAGGAAACAACTTCAAGCTCTAACTTCTCTCACTCTAATTCCTTTTCCTTCAATTGGTCTCTTACAACAACTTCAATTTTCTTTTCTTCCTCAATTTGAACCTTGAAATCTATGATCATTCTTTCTGATTCTTCAAGACTTTGAGATGATTTTACTTCACTATCTTCTTGAAGTCATGATTTTAGTCTTGAATTCCTTCTCTTGAGCTTCTCAATCTTCTTATAGGAAAATTCGAGTTCTTTCTCAAGATCATCTTCTTCATTATCTTTGGTGTGCTCTTCTTTCGAATCTCTTTCTTCTTTTCTTTTATCTTCATCCTCCTTTACTTCCATCACCATAAAGAGTATCTCTTGATCACTATTGGAGAAGCTTCCACACACACTACTTTCTTTGGATGAGCTACTTGTTTCTTGAATATAGCCACTCTTTTTATACCTTCGGAAGTTATTCCTTCCTTGCTTCCCTCATGCATCCCTTTTCTTGTTATGATGGTATTTCCTTTATTTCCTTTTGTGGTAATATTCTTCCTCATCACTACTCTCACTTTCGACATGTGGAAATTTAGAAGAAAAATGACCTATTCTACCACAATTGAAACATTTAAGAGTAGACTTACCTTTATGTTTGCCAAATCCTTTCTTGTACTTTCTTACAAGTTGTGCTTCTTCATCACTTGAACTTCCCCTTAATATATGTCCTTTATTCTTCATCTTCTTGGATGATTTCAAAGTGTCTTCTCATTTTGATGACTTCTCCTTTGTCCTCATTTTGTATGCTATGAGGATCCCATGCAACTCGTCCATCTTCAAAGTCTCTAGATCCTTTATCTCCTTAATGATGATTTTTTTCGCATCAAATCTCATTGGAAGAGATCTCAAAACCTTTTGCACAATTATTGCCTCCTCAATATTTTCTCCAAGTCCATGGATAGTGTTGACGATTTCATCCACATGAAGGCATAAATGTCCTCTTTGTCCTTCATTTTCAAACTCTCAAATTGTCTTATGTGGGTTTGAAGCTTAGCCTTCTTCACCTTTTCATCTCCTTCATATTTTTTTATCCCACATATTTTTAGTTGATTTGCATTGTATAACTTTCACAAACTTTGATTCGGTTAATCCACACAAAATTGCATTTTTGGCTTTGGCATTGTTCTTTTTTACTTTATTTTCAAATTTATTCATTAATGGGGCTATAGGGGAGTATAACCAACTGTGATAGATCATAAAATATCGTACCAAAGTGCATGCGAGTAAGTCTCCATCCTTATACTCAAAAAAGAATAATTAGATCCATCAAATAGTGGTGTCCTATTTGAGGAAAATCTAATTCCTTCTACGATGTGTGTTTCCAAGATCTACTTTCAAGAGGTTAGGCTAACTCTAAAGGAACATGTTCTAATACCAATTGATACTTATACTGAGAGGGGGGTTGAAGTAGTATAGTTTAAAACTTTACTCCTTAATAACTTAATCAAGCATATCAATACTACTTCACCCTAATTATCCATAGTAGTATCATTCATGCAAGATGTAGTAATTTAAGAACATGCACAAGAGTTACAATTTTATGTGGAAAACCTTACAGAAAAAAAAAAACATGAAAAAATCTTGCTTGTATTAATTTTCTTACAAAATATGTAGGCACCAACTCACTAGAGGCTCCAATCTCCACCACTGAGCACCAACTTAGCAAGAGACTCCAATCTCTTCAACAAGAGGCTCCAACCTCACAATATTCACAAGTAGGAGGTGCCAATCTCAGCAAGAATAATGTTAGAACTTAATTTGCAATTGCCTTACCAACTTCACACAAATCTCCCAAATTTTCTCTCATAAATCTGTAATATAGTCTTACCAAATCTGCAATAATGTCATCACAAAAATATACAATAATATCTTCACTAAATCTAAAATAATATCTTCACAAGTCTACCATAATGACTTCACAAATATACCACAAATTATTCTTCAAATCTGTTGATGTATAGAAAGATATTTGTTAAAAGTTTGTCTTCAAATGTTTTCACAATGCCTTATTATCTCTTCCAAGGAGGGTGGCTCTTAGAAAAGACACACACACACTCTTCCAAAAGAAACAAGCTTTCATTTATAAGTGCCTCTCCACATAGGTCAACCATCATTTTAATTTAATTTTATTTGTTTTTCCCAAAGTTGGACACACCTTCCTAAGGGGTCATCCCTCTTTAAGATCCCATAAAAATATAAATTAATTTTATTTTTTAAATTTCAGCACCTCTACATGAGTTGGCTCAAAGAGGGGGGTCATCTAATTTATTTAAATTTAATTTTGCAAATTAAAACCTCCAAAAGGTGTATAACATGGGTTGACCCATATGCAATGCCTTCCAATCCTTTGACATCAATGACAACATTTTTCCAACATCTTTCTATGAGGGCATAAGGAACTCTTCTGATTGTTTATTAAAGGTTGATTCTACCACTTCCTACATGGGTCACTCAACATTTTCTCCTATTTTGGTAGATATTGATATCTCCAAGCCTCTTCATAGGGATGTTTTAATACTGGGGATATGATATGGACTTAAATGCTTGATTATTAGGGTCTCCCTTCAAATTAGACAATCCTTTAGCATTGGCAACCTATTCATTGATTGTCCACTCTCTTGAAACAAGGGTGTGACAATGCGATAGAAGAATTCCCACAAAGATCACTTGAATATTTAGGTCTTTATCCTTCGATTGATGGTTTCTCTCAAGATGTTGGATCTCACACAATTGATGTGGCTCTAGCGAGTCTTGCTCCATTGGCTTATATCTACAAGTCCCAACCTTCTATTGCTTCAATTACTTAGTTTGCAATTTGATTGAATTCATATTTTCTTAAACCTACTCTTGAGGTGTCCATTTGACATTGGATACTTTGTCTTGACATTCATCTACTCCTCTTGTGCACGTAGATGGGTCCTTTATGGAGGAATCCTCTTCGCTTATGCTTGTTCTGAGCAATTGGAAGATACTATTTCTTGGAAAGTTGTACATAGGTGGAAGTAAGGTATTCCCAAATCTATCTCCCAATCTCATACTAGAGTGAAGGGTGTGAGATTGAATAGGGTTGGGTTTGATATTTTCTAGTTAGGATTTTTGGATTCCCTTATTGTGTCCTTTTGGTTGTGGTTTTGATTGGTAGCTAGGTTGTAATTGTACCTCTATTTTCTTTGATAGTTTATGTGGTTTGTTCTATATCTCATGGTACTCATTTTGTTTTCTTTCTTGGTTTCTTTGTTGTACAAGATTATGGCTCCCTTCAAAATCCACATTTATCAATATAGAAAACAATAAATACAAGTTGAACCAATGACATGTCAAATGGGTTGAATTCTTGTGGAGTTATCCAAGTGTCCTAAAACTTCAAAGTAGTAGATCCAACTACGTAGTAGAAAAATTAAGAAGGATTTGATTGCTCATAGAGATGAGAGTTGAACTAGTAGGATTTGATGAGATAGATTTTAGTTCCATAGATGTATATTTCATAAACACATGAAGTGCACACCAAAGCCCAATAAACAAAGATAGAACCTAATGGTTGTATTAATTCATTGGATATGGATTAATGTTTAAGAAACAAATTTTTTCATATTGCCAAGATCAATAAGGGATAATTTGATTGATGGAAAAATAGTGGAAAAATAAAAAGACACTCTGGACTTGTCAAAACATTGATTTTGTGCATATATAATTGGTTATGTGGAATAGAGTCCTTTGTTACCAAGAAATTATTTTCAAGATTGTTAGCTTTTGAGAATCTTTTATATTTAATTTTCAATCTAGTTGATTGTGTAATGGAAAATTTGTAGACATTAATAGTTCCCAATATATATAATAATGTTGGTGGTCCTAGTTGGTATTATTGCAAATGTATTTTTCACAAGTGTAGCAAGAAGTGTAGAGAGATTCATATTTTATTGAAGTCAACATACCCAATATCAAACTTCGATAGATTGGAAAAGTTTTTCCACATTTAACATATTTTTCTAGTAACTTTCTTTCTTTTGAATGTCCTCTTCTAGGTTGGACACATATGGCTATAGCAACTTGGTCTATGATAATTATAATTACTTTGAAAAATATATTTGGGTATATAGTATGCAAAGTTACGGTTTGTGTGTTGTAATCATCATAAGGGTCACCAAATAAAAATGTTGGTAAAGTTCATTTATTTAATATATTTGCCTTTGAATATTGCTAGTGGTTGTTTTCCTTCTATTGGTACAAGTTTTAAAAATCTTTCTTATATATTGTGGGTATAGTTTGAATGTGTAAACCCATACACCATGCTTTCATTTGGCATCTCTTCTTCACCATTAGTGTCACTTGTATTATTATTATCTAAGAACTTGTGCTCTTTTGCATCACTATTTTCATTGGTTGTGAGGAATGATTTCCAATGTTTGCTTATTGAAACTCTTTGTATTTGTTTCAATTTATTTTTCCACAATTGCTTCGTTTCTTGTATGACTATATGGGTACATATCCTTCCTATTTGAAAAGAATTTTTTCAACAATAGTTTTGGACATCTATGGTTTGTGATAGTACCCTTTGAATAATGCCAATATTTGATAATACATTCATGATCACTCTTGTTAGTCCTATTTATAATTTTTGTATCCTGATTGTTTAAACTATGCAAATACAATTCACAAAGAAATTACTTTTTCTTCAAGGTTCAAAAGAATTGATATACATGACAGATTTATTTAATATATTTTGTTAGATGTAAATCTTGGAATATTAGCATTTTCAAAAAGTAATTATATTAATTTTTTTTATTATACTTTTAGTATGTATGTTTCCAAGTATTAGTAAAAATTTCCATGTTATTTTAAAAGTAAAATTGTATGAGAATTGGGCAGTAATGTTTTAGTGTATATTCAACTATTATATACATTTTTTTTTGGCACATTAGTTTGATGGTGTTATAAATTTATTTTTATTTTGTGCAATACACTTGAAATGATGAACGCATGCTCTAGATATTTTATCAAATGAAAAAAATGTTGGCTAGAAATTTTAATGGTTGTTTATGATGTTTTATTGTTAGAAATTGATGACATATGCGAGTTGTCTTGTTAGATAAACTATGTTCTAAATGGTTAGGGGTTGCACTTATTTCTATACACCTTGACAATGCTTTTCCTTTGGTGATGATAACTAAATTTTCATATTCAGTAATAGTGAAATTTGTTGTAAGTAGATATATTCTTCTCTTCAATTTTCATTCTTCCCCCAGAAGAATTTTCATGTTTACGATATACACTTTCCAATTGTGACATTTAATGTGTTCTTTGTTAACTTGTCATATAATTGATTTGTAAACATGAAAAGATTTTTTTGTCTTAGTGAAAATTGCATTTCAAAATGATTGTAATAGGTAGTGTCTAAGAAATTGCACACTAAATATATCACTTATCAATTGACAAAGAGAATCAAATAAGCTATCTCTGCAATTTGATGTATGGGAATGTACCAAGGTCATACTTATCAATATGATATATAATGTGTTGGATCTAAAAACTATTGCTCCATTCATAGAGTACACACTCAATATCAAGGCAAGGGGAACAAAACTAACAAAGACACGACGGCAAGAATCATCATCAAATAATTCAAATAATTATGGGCCAAATGATACGAGAGGGAACCTCTTTTTTGGGGTCAACTAAACAAAGGGAGGAATTTTCCTAAGGTCACATTAAGATAATTAAAGAGATTAAAAACTATAGTTTAGATTGTTAGCAAGAAAAGTGGGGTCACATAGCGAAGTTCTAAGTAATGGGAATTCTTAGAAGTTGTATTTACCCCATTGAAAATAATAGTAGAATGATCAAAGATTAAGTGTAATGCAGTAGTATACCATATTCATGACATAAACCATAGCCAAAAATTAATTTGACTAATTCCAAACACACTCTCCATATATTATATTCAGATAGTCTGACACAAGATATTATGAGCTTACAATTATTCTTGGTTCTATCTTATATACATATATCTTATATCTCTTCTTTATTCTTAGCTCACATCTATCCTCCTATATGTGTTATTTGAGATGTTTCCCTTACAATATATGCCTATTTCTACTAGGTATAATTAGACTTATGCTCCACATCCTTTTTGCAAAAAGTTATGGTAGGTTCTATTGTTGTTTACAACTCTATTATGACTTCAACTATGTACTTGCCAAAACCATGCACCCTTTCAAAATTATTTCTTTTTCTTAAGACATGCAATATGAGTTAATTTGTAGGAAAAACATTCTTATATATCTCAAGTTAAGTTGTAGAAATGTGTTGTCCCACTCTACTTTTTCTTGTTGCAAGATGTGGACTTGTACTTTGACCTAAGGTAGGATCCAATTGGTCTTTGATACAATGGTGGGAATTTATATTTGATTGGATACCTTATGTGCATTGTGGAGAGACCTATGACATGGGAAAGCTATAAAATTACTTCTCTTAATTGTTTGACTTGGCCCTTTATCGCTTCTTGTTGGTCTTGGAGCTACTATATTTGAGTATGTAGGGCTTCAAGTTGTTCCCTTACCTTCCCATACATATCCTGCATAACATCATTATTTGTGGCCACTTGGATGATCTACTATTCAATATGATATATTTTTCCCTTCAAATTCTTGGTTAGGTTTGGCCATTGCAAACAAAATTGGTACATAGTATTGATATCGCTCATAATATTTTTGAGTATGCTTATGTTAGATTCTAACAATATGTGTATCGTTGCACACTTCTTTATTTTAATATCCATCCTTGCTTTGGTGAGATCTACTATAATACTATTGTAGAGCATGTTGGCTTGATTATTAATATATATGAGAAGGCCCACAACTAATTTCTTTGTTTATTGTCCTAGAGGTTATGATGTATCCTTTTGTAAATGTGGTAGCCTACTTTGAAGATCACTTATGAATCCTTCTAACCACTCTATGTTTTCCACATATTGTTTGAAGATATATTCCCGTGTTTTTTGGTGTAAAATGTATCCAAGTTGAAATTTTTGAAGTGGTGATATCCTAGATGTATCTACCAACCAATGACAACTAAAGTAGTAACAAATGGTTGAATTTTTCTTTGTTGTTGGAGAAAATCCTTGATGAACTGCATTGGTGATGTTATGGTGGAAGAGGATGGCCTATCAAGTGATGGAAGAGATGTATAGGGTAGCCCTTGTCCTTCTAATTGATTGGTTTCTTTTTGAGTTCCTTTGAATTGAGTAGTTTGAGCTTGTTGAGCCTTTACTTCTTCTTGAAGTACCAAAAATTTCTTTTTAGTGACTTCTATGGTTTCTTCCTTTATTGCTTAATGATTTTAGGGTTTCATATCATTAGCTTATCTACTCTTTTCTTAGAGTGGATCTCCTTGTCATGTACTTGTTCTATATTTTTTTTCTATCAGAAGCTTCCAGGAGAGTGATCTCTGCAAAAGCTCATTTCCTTAACTTTTCCTACTCTTTTATTGATGTTTCCCTCTTTTGTTTAATGGTTGAAACTAGCTCTTGTGGAAATTTTACTATCATATCTTCCATTGTAATTGTGGAATCCACCATGTATCTAACCATTGCTTCCTTAATGATCACTTTGTTTGTAACCCCCATTTTTGTGTACATTTGGGTTGTCTTCTGTAATACTCCTTTACTAAATAGGCCACTATATAGGATGCCAACATTTATTATTATTTTTTATTCTTCCTCTTTTTTATTTTCTTTTGCTTCTTCCATATAAATTTGTATATCCTTTTTGCTTGTATTTTTCTTTTTCTTTGCACTCATTTATAGAAGTGATTTTGTTACTTGTTCTATTAATGCTTCATTTTACATTTGGGTGGTGGGTAATTTTCTTCTTACTCTTCCTTTCTTATCTTCTTATCCTCCAAATTGTGTTGAATCATTTTTTTGTGAGCCTACTTACAAACTTCCAAACCTTCATGGAGTTTATGTACTATGTTCCTTTGGTTTAGATTTTGGAAAACCCCATTTTCCCCTTAACTTCTTATTTTTCTCTAAGTTTTCTTCAAATTTATTTTTTCCAAGTTATCCATGTATTTTCACTATGTTTTAAACTTCGTTGATTTTGTATCCATGGGTAGTTTGAACATTTTTGCTGCATAAGGGTCTATTGATTCATTGTTAACTTCGTAGGGAAGTTGCAAAATCAAAGAAACCTTAGGTTCAATGGTCTCCATCATAGTGTAATCTTTATCAACTAAAAATAATATAACTTAGATGTACTCTCATCATATCATAGGAAATGCATTCTCTATTATGCATCTATTAGTGTAGGGATTTGAAAAAATCCTAGTAGGTTGTAGTGAAAGATGTGGCATTCTAGAAGTTTTTGACATGGTATTGTATTTGTGTGGCCACTGGCTTTCTTGTGTCCCATGCTTTTCTTGGGAATGCTAGTAATGCATTCATAAAATATAAATTCAAGAATATAAACAAGGTTCCATACCTGAATTGATAGTGGGTGTTCTTTGTGTGTTGGATATTATCCAATAGTTATTCCTGCAAGACCTTGCAGAGATCTATTTCCTTCCCTTCTACTACAACTTGATGTGCAGTGGATGGAGGTTGTCATAGTAGAGTCCTCTCAGCTTATATAATATATTTTATACGCAATTCCCATTGTAGCATACCATATGGTTGGGTTTGTTATCTTTGTTACATCTAGACTCTGCTCATCATATGAAGCTCCAGTCATCTTGCTGACTTGTTCATTTTTTATGGATTTCTTTGGTGGGATTTCTTTGCATGCACTTAGCCTTGTGACTACTTGAGTCACTTATTTTTGATATGATAAGGCTTATCAAAATACAAGTACCCATCATCCATCCTTATTCTTTTGCGACGTCAGGAAAATCCTTCCATACATCCAATCTCTATTT
>VDFB02008625.1:0-17269 GCA_007258455.2 Sequoia sempervirens
AGGGTGGAAAAGGGTAAGGATCCTATGCAGGGAATGGTAGCGAACAAAGATGGTTTTGTTCCAGTTAAACCTCGTAATCGTGGACGGGGCCAAAAGAGGCCTTTCCAAGATAGACAGGAAGGGGAGACTTTCAATAGATTTGAGGCTTTGGATGAGTTAGTTCAAGAGGAAGGGTTTACAGTTGACATGTAAATGGTGGATGGCTCTGGTTCTAAGGAGTTGGTTGAGGTACAGCCTTCGGTGATCCCTGGAGTGGATCAGTTTGGTGACCAGGATCCTCATATGGTGTCTGGTCTAGGTCCTTCTGCTCTAGCTCTTGGTGCAGAGGATGGGGGGTTGTTGATTCTGGTGGCCCCTCTGGTGCTGGTAAGGTCTACTCGGAGGCTCAGGATAGCCCTGATTTAGGTAAGTTTAAACCTTCTTCCTCTATTCCGGTGTGCAAAAATATTTTAAGAAAGGGATTCCTAAGAAATCAATTAAGGTTGGTTGCAAAAAGGACCAAGAAAAGGTGAAGCTTGTTGGAGAGACATTGGTGGAGGCTAGTTCGGTGAAGACTATTAATGCTCACTTTTCCCAACCCCAACGATGATAGTTATTTATTGGAATGTGAGGGGTATGAATAGCATCCCTCGACAAAAGGCTATTCGAGATTTGATTCGCATTCATTCTCCAGATGTGATTTTCTTGCAGGAAACTAAGTTATCAATGGATAGTATGTTAAGTGTGGCTCCTAAGATTTGGGGTCGTGGCCAATGTCAATGTGTGGGTGCTTTTGGTAATTCTGGTGGAGTGGCTTGTTTTTGGGATCCCCGAAAGGTTAGTCCAATTTGGTGGATCTCCTATAAGAGTTTGATTTCTTGTGTTGCTTCTCATTTAGAGTCAGGGGAGAAAGTTATTTTCTCTAATATATATGCTCCAACTGATTTCCAAGGTAAAGCACAACTATGGGATCATGTTAGACATGTGAGGTCTTTGGATCCTTACCTACCTTGGATCCTGGCTAGTGATTTTAATGTTGTCATTTCTTTAGAAGAGAAGAGAGGAGGTAGTGCTCATTTGGAGCCTTCCTCTAGGCTCTTGCAGGATAATATGGCTCTTTTGAGGTTAGTTGATGTCAAACCAACTAATGGAGTCTTCACATGGAATAATAGGATAACTGGAGATGCTGCTATTTCTGAAAGACTAGATATATTTTTGGTGTCTAGTTTTTGGATGGGGGATAGGTGGATGATTAGCTCTGAAATATTGGATTGTCGAGGCTCCGACCATTGGCCAATTAATTAAGCTTGTGGTTGTTGTGCCTCAATGATGTGCTAGATAGACTTTCAAGTTCCAACTCATGTGGCTCCGGAATGAGTCTCTTCATGATATGATTTCTGGCTAGTGGGATCTTGGGAAGCCAGCTTATGGCACTGCTATGTACTCATTCTCAAAGAGGTTACAGTACATCAAATACAAGTTGAAAAGATGGAATAGGCAACATTTTGGTAATTTGTTTCATGAAAAAAAGAAGGCTCAGGATAACCTGGACTTAATCACCAGGCAGATTCGTGATCAAGGCCTAACAGAAGAGTTGAGTTTGTTAGAGATTGCTGCAACAAAAGAGGTAGAGGAATGGGAGTTAAGAGAAGAAATTTTTTGGAAGCAAAAGTCTCGTATTGAATGGCTTCAGGCTGGTGATAGGAATACTTCTTTTTTTCACAACTTAGTTAAAGACCGGAGGCAAGGTAATGTTATTTCTTCTCTTGTGTTGTCTGATGGGGAAATTTTGTCCTCTTCTGCCTCTATTTTTGCGGAATGTATTTGATATTTTTCTTCATTATTTTATGAGGATTCGCCTCCAGCTGAGGAGGCTGAAACAAGGATTCTGAATTGTATCCCGCAGCTGGTGTTTAATGAAATGAATGAATCATTGCTTTCTCCTATTACCTTGTTGGAGCTTGAGAATGTTGTGTTCCAGATGAAGAAAGGTAAAGCACCGGGGCCTGATGGATTCCCTGTTGAATTCTTTCAGGAGTTTTGGGAGGTGGTTAAGATGGACCTCTTAGAGGTTGTTAAGGAATCTTTCATGAATAAACAAATGTTGAAGTCTCTGAATGCAACTTTTTTAGCTCTCATTCCAAAGAAGGAGGGGGCTAATTCTTTGGATCTTTTTCGGCCTATTGCATTATGTAATGTTGTTTATAAGATTATTACTAAGTTGATTGCTGAAAAGTTAAAACCTTGGCTTGGTGAGTTAATATCTGAGGAGCAGGGGGGTTTTGTTGCTGGCAGACAGATCATGGATGGTGTTGTGATTGCAGCAGAGACCATCCATTCTATGGAATCCTCAAAAGAAAAATCTATGTTTATCAAGTTGGACATGGCAAAAGCGTATGATTGCATTAAATGGAGCTTTCTATTCAAGATTCTTGGAGCTTTTGGCTTTGCTAGTGATTGGATTGAATGGGTTAGGAGTTGTGTTACTTCTTCCTCCTTCTCAGTGCTTCTCAACGGTGAGCCCACTAAGTTGTTTGGTTCTTCTAGAGGCCTCAGACAAGGAGATCCTTTGTCGCCCTACTTATTCATCCTACTTGCGGAAGGATTGGGAAGGCTTATTCATGCTCAGGTAGCAAGTGGCTTGATTCAGGGTTGGAATTGGGGAAATGATCTTCCTCCTCAGACTCATCTTCAATTTGTTGATGATACTACCTTGATGGGTAGGGCAAGGGTTGAGGAGGCTTTGAACTGGCGCAATGTTTTGGACAGCTACTTGGCGGCCTCTGGGCAGCGCATTAATGAGGGGAAGTCTCTCATTTACTTCTTCCATACTCCTAAGGGTATCCAAAGGAGATTAGCAGGTATTCTTCGTTTCCAGATCGGTTCGCTTCCTTTTCTCTATCTTGGAATCCCTCTTGCCATTCGTTCTCTCCCTAAAAGGTTTTGGCAAGAGACTCTTGACAAGTTTCGAAGTTTGGTCAGCCATTGGACTTGCAGGTGGCTTTCTTTAGTTGGAAGAGTGACTCTTCTTAAGTCTGTGATCCAGGCTCTCCCTCTTTATAAGTGCTTTGTTCTTTCTGCTCCATCAAGTTTTATTCAAGATTTCGAGAGACTGTCTTGTCAGTTCCTGTGGTCTGGCAACCTTCTTCATAGAAAGTGGAGCTTGGTGAAATGGGATGTTGTCTGTAGGCCGAAGCAGGATGGGGATCTTGGTCTACGACAAATTGATTTGAATGGGCAGGCCTTGGCTGCTAAGCTGTATTGGCGTTGGTGTTCACAACAGCATATGTGGTGGGCTAAAATTCTTACCCTCAAATATTTGGGTGCGGTGGAAAGCATGGAGGTTGTAAGATTCAGTCTGGAGGGGAAAGGTTCTATGATCTGGAGTACCCTCAAATGGGGTGCCAAGCTTGTGAAACAGGGCCTTTTTTGGATTTGTAATGGGGGTCGGGAAGTTCTCTTCTGGCATGACTCTTGGGATGGACATTGCCCTATTTTGTCTTCTCATCCCCACCTTTAGGACTTGTGCCAGATTTTTGAGGAGGCGGGTTGGTGTCATGTGGCTGACTTCAAATCTCAACATTCTTTGAGTCAGATTACTATGTCCAGGTGGAAGGACCCTCAGGATTGGCCTCCTGGGGGGGTTTTGGAGGATCGTCAAGTGCTTGCTAAGATTCTTTCGGATTGCGCCTGCAACTCTCTTCTTGGGAGAGATGTGCTTGCTTGGGGTCCAGATTTGTGAGGTAAATTTTTGCTTGCCTCTGGTTATTAGGTTTTGGATAAATAGGTCTTTGGGAGCTCTGAGGTTCCTTGGTGGAAGCATGTTTGGAATAAATTTGCTTGTCCTAAGTGTAATTTTTTCTCTTGGCTCGTTGTCCAAGGTAAGTGTCTTACTTGGGACAATCTTTGGAAATGGGGGTTCCAAGGCCCTTCCATGTGTGTTTTGTGTGGTCAGCATGAAGAATGCTTCTCGCATATATTTTTTTAGTGTTCATTTGCTAAGGATATTTAGCATCATTGGTGGAATATCTGGAGCTTACCGTGTTGCCATGTCTCTGCCTTGGATGATTTTTGAGGAGACAGGGATCATCTCCTGCCAAAACCTCTTTTCTTAAAATTGCTTGGAGCATTGGCCCTAGTTTGATTGTTTGGCATCTTTGGTTGGAGCGCAACAGACAGATTTTCTTGGATAAAAAATTGATCTTGGAGCAACTTTGGAGGTGGATTCTTGGGGCTCTGCAGGAGACTTTGTCTGCAAAGTGTGATTTGTCTGTGCCAGTTGATCCTGGGGACTTGGGTGTTGTTAATTCCCTGGGTCTTGTTGCTGGGGATAGGAGAAATTTGGGCAGTGTGCATCATAGACGTGGGTGTGAGAGGGTGGCTCGTGATGGCTTCTGGTGTCCGCCTGCTCTAGGGGAGCTAAAAATCAATATAGATGGGTCATCTAGGGGTAATCCTGGGCATGTGGAGTTGGTGGTATTGGTAGAGACAGCTTGGGAGTGGTGGTGTTTTTCTTTTCTATGTATCGTGGTTTGCATACCAATAATCTTATGGAGGCTAGTGCTATCCTTATGGCGATTGAGCGTGCGGTTGGCCTTGGGTGGCAGCGGATTGTTTGTGAGTCTGATTCTCAGGTGGTTATTGATATGTTGCATAAGCGACAGTTGGAGGATATGAATTGGCAGCTTGTTGTGGTTGTCAAGCAGATTATTTCTATGTGCTCTTCTCTGGAGTCCATTGTTTTCCGCCATATTCCGTGAGAGTGGAATAGGGTGGCTGATGGATTGGCTAGATGGGCGTCGGAGAGGACTGATTCTTGGTATGTGGATGGTTGGGGCAATCTTCCTAATGACATGGCCCCTGTTCTTGAGGAGTGGGTTGCGGAGGATATGAGATGCTTCTTGGGTGTGAATTAATTCTTGTTTTGTTGGGCCCCTTGTGGCTTCTTTCTTCTGACTTTGTAATGTTGTTCTGATTCAATAAAGTTTTTACCCTCTTTTTTATAAAACATTCTATAATATTAATTTATATACGTAAATGTTCTCTAATTTGTGGGATCAATCTATCTAATGTAGCCTAATTTTTAAATTGTTGTCCTCTTTCTAAAGGATTGACAACATTGAAAAATATCTTACAGACATCATTGAATCACGAAAGTCATGTTCTCATATGATCCATATGATTATAGTAGATTAACTATGGTGAATGAAGATTAAAGACAACATCGCCACATACAAATGTGTAAAATAATTTTGATGCAAAAATAATGCTCTTTTTACCTTAATATCAAATGTTCCTAGAATAATTCTCCTTGTATTGTTTAGGATTTTTTGATGATAATTGATTCCAAATCATGAATTAATTGTACATTGAATACATTAAATAATAAGACATAAGAATAATTCATTCAAATATGCATTCCAATTCAGCTCACAATGGCTAGTAAAATAGGTAGGAGTTACAAAAATTTAAAATTTAGGGGTCAAATTCTATATGGTGTGAAAGTGAACCCACATGCCACAAGATTAACTTAGGATAGAAAGGCATAAAAATTAAGGTGGGGAATGAATAATTTGAAGTGGGTGCATAGATAGGCATACTAAATAGATCATAATGGTGAATGTTTGGTGTTATATGTGCAAATAAGTATGGTCGAACATGTGGAAGTAAATGTGAATGGAGATTATTGAGGATCAAGGAATGAACCCAAATTTATACTTGCTGCTACATCACTTAATGGTATGTCATTTTTATATGGGAAATGCAAAGATTTGTTGAAAGTGCTTTGGAGAAAACGTAAATATTTTTCTTGGTGCCCAAATATAAATTTAATTGTGCAAAGTTAAGCAATAATAGAGCAAGAAATGCAATTAGAAAATTATTTACTATCCTTCTTTCCAAATAGAGTAGTGGTCCATATTGGCACAAGTGCTATTATAATTTGCAATCTGGAGTTGTTATAATTGATATATATGTATTTTTTAAGAGGAACAAATTGACTTTCAATAATTTTTTGGTCCAAACAGATGTGATTGGGTGTGATGTAGATCAAGGATGGGGGGTCTTTTTAGAAAACCCATCCAAGCAACCATAACACCACATACACCCTCATTCCACAATTGCAAGCATGTGCAAATAAAATATATCTAAATAAATTCAAATTTATAATATTTCTTAAAAAATAATCTCATACAAGAGCCTTTTAGGAAACTTCATAACATTTTTATTAAAATAAAATATAAATCCAAAATTCTTCACAACCAACAAAATCTCCAAGCATCTTTATTTTCCTCAACAAATCTCTCGTTAGAAATGATTTTCTCATAAGATTAACAAATATCGTAGTTGAGAAAAAACCCTTTCCTATAAACATACATCAAATCAGCAAACAAATAAACAACCACATCTTTCATTCTCCAATTGGGGCATTAGTTTCTTCCCTTCCTACAAATGGTCTCCTAAAACTTCAATTCTAGAGACTCGCCATTAAAGTTTTCTTCATCTCAACATTCGGGTGTTTTTCTCCCATTTCTTGAGCTACAAATTAAATTTTAAAATCATTCCCAATATGGTGTTGAAAACCTCCTACAACCCACTACGTATAATTTGAAAAAATGCATGCACAAATGTAACTCCCTTCTATAATAACTCTCAACATGCCTGACATCCAAAATTGACTCCTTGCTATACATGTGCACTGCAAAACTCCTCCAAAACATAATTAATATCCCAACATGTATTTTTTAATTGGGCAGGTTTCTAAATTTATAATTTTTGGCTTTTCCAGCACATTAAACATGCACCTTAAGATGAACACCAAATTACAATTTTTGGGCCAATAAATAAAATATTAGTTACATTAATTTGGACCCATTTTTCACCCAAGGATAACATTAAAATACCCATCCAACCTAATAAATAAAATTATCCATGCTCCGAGAGTGCCTAAACTAGGTGCTTGAAAACCACCTACAACTAGAAATCACACAAAAAAAATTGGGGATGCAAGATTGTCTAGCACTGTTTGATTCTCCTGCATCAAACACCCAAGGGTAAGTGAAATATTCAATGAGTCAGAACTCATGAATATTTTAAGATCTTGTGTTTTCTTTTCATCTACCTTTCTTTCATGTCTACTTTAATTTTCTTTTTAGTTACCCTACTCTAAAAACTCATGTCTCTTCCTTCATCTTTCCTCTCCTTCTTCCTCATGAAATTCACCTTGCTATAACATGGTTCATCTTTCCATCTCACTTTATCATTATCAGCATCTACATACAAAACAACACTAAAAAATTAATGGATATCAATAAATACTATCTACACATCTTTCTCACCTATTTCTCCTTGACCCTCTTCTTCTCCTATATCAACAAAAATCATCATACATCATTTTGTTTCATGATATAAAATTCAATTGTTGCACCTTACCAATTCTCCTACTTCATATTATTTCAAAATTTTATGATGGTTTTGTTCATCCTACGATAGGTTCGATCACTCTCTTAATGAAAGTTATAGTAAAACAATTAGATGTTTTATTCACCATCATTCCAACATCAAACATATTTCATTTGAAGTTAGGCTATCCATGACTATGCTTAATGAGTACGGTCCCATCGATTATCCACAAGTGCATGAAGTTCCCATTTGAAGAAAAAGTACATACAATTTATCATAGTGGGTTTAAACCTTTGGCCTCTCATGGAAATTTTTTACTAGATTATTTTTGGCCTCAACCTATTGAACCTATTTAGCCTCATGAGGATCACTTTTACATATCATATCAAAGTTTAAAGCTAAATGTTTAGCCGAGTTGTCTCTTAGTAATATCCCACCTAAAGTTCCTCAACCGACTATGACTTCAATGGGTGTTTCTCCTACCCTGAAGGTAGTGTAGGAAACTAAGTCTAAATTGGGTATCCTCCACCAACCACCTAACATGTATGTTGTTATTCCACCTCTGCCATATTATAAAAGACCAAGAGATAATTGTATTTAATCAAGTTTGTACTTTGAAAAGAAAAACAAGTTTTAGACCTAAGGATATGGTGGTCTCCCAACCTATGGTGGTCCCTTCAATTCCTCCTCTAGTGAAAGAAAAGAGAGTTATATTGGGGAACACCTCAATCACCCCTTCAAAAGTTAAAACTTGTGCAAGAAGAAATAGAACTGCAAAAGAGTGTAAATGTACCATAGCTCACCAACTTGCTAAAAAATGTGAAACCATAACTAATGACCAACCACCCATCCAAACCAACTTCGATAAATTACCTCCAACCCATCCATCCTCATCCTTGCCTAACTTCACTCCACCCGAGCTCTAAACCATGAAATTGAACCTTACCTATCCCAAACTATACACAAAGAATGAAAGAAGTAAACACAAATGATGGTGCTCACAATCATGCTGATAGAACTAATATGCAACCTATTATATGATACATTCAAATAGTGAAGAAGAAGACAAAGTACATGAATAAAACTAAAATCATAACAAATTAGCTCTTGCGTTTTCTAAATCAATGAATTTAAGTGGGGGTAGCCATGATGATCATGTTGATGACAATAATTCACCATGAGTTGAAATTGGTACTACTCCTTATATGACACTTGTTGTAGTCTCTTTAGTGTATTGTTTTCCTTCCATTATGATGAGCAATATTGGGATGTAGATAATTTTTTATAGATCAGCTTGCATGTGTAGTATCTTTTGTGCATATTTGTATGTGTTTGCTTGCATGTCATGTGATATCCCATGATGTGTTTCTTGGTGTTTCTTTATTTTTTTAGTTTTCTTTGGATGACCCTTTTTCTCATCAACAAAAGGATACAAATAAAATGAATATATTGTGGCACTCATATGTTTGTACCTCCATTATTCTTTTCTTTTATAAACATTATTGTGGGACCTTGTATTTTCTTTTAGGGATGCTGCAAGGTGATGAGGCATTTAGGTCTCTTCCATGTTGACACAAAAGCTTGTTTTTTTGTCTTCACGTGTCATTCCTTCATTGTGTTCATATTTCCACAAGTATCCAGGGAATGGTGTCAATTCCAAGTATAATCGTATCATATATTATATATGGTCTATACTGACCTCAGATCTATGGATCCCTTATATGAATTTTTTTGTCTTGTCATGTGGCTTTATCTTAGGGGAAACCCCATTTCATCAACCAGTCTTATTGGGAACATATCATTGCATATGGTTTTCCAATATCTCTCATGAACTTTCAATTTTCATATATTTTCTTACTCTACCTTAAAGGAAATTTCTAACAACTAGTGTTTGTAATTAATTTAAGGTGGTAGCACGTATTCTATTAAATATGCTTCACTTCATTCCCACATGTTGGACTTGCTGATGCATTGGCTTGACATTTTGATAATTTTTTAGCGACTTATCAGAGTTAAATTAGGACTATAACTCTTGGTATGGTTGACATGGGATCACACCTAGTGAATATTGAACTTCACTAGCCCTTGTGTGTTTCTCATTTGCTACTTTTAGAAACCTCATCTAGTGAATATCGAATTTCACTATCTTGTGGTGCTTTGGTTCACCTAGAAAATATTAGAATTTGTTATCCTATGACTCATGAATGCCTTTGGTGTGGATCCTAGTAAGATTTATGTGGAACTTGCTAGTCTGTGATTCTCAAGCTCCCATTTTCATTGTTTTTACATTGTGTTTGCATCAGGTAGTGTTTTTGTTTCATGCTTATGTTTGTATTATTTCTTCATCATGTACGCTTTGTTCTTTTCATGTTGTGTTACATTTCATATATGTGTGTTCCTTTTTCCTCATGGTTGCTTGCCATGGGATCATTAACCTAGGGGATAATGTATCCCCTAGATTCTATATCATCATATCTCTTCAATATTTGGATAATTGAACCCCTCTTAGTTTATCCGTACTTTAGTGTGAGTCTGAGCATAAGTTCATACTATCACTAAAGTGGAGGCTAAATGTAATGTCAAAATTTGTCACCCTTGAAAATTTCACACCAGGTTTAGCTCCCCCCTATGTGCTTGGACCTAAATGCATTTAAATTACCATTTTATAAACATCAAGTTGAAAAATCAAACAAGGGCAATGAAAACAAGCATTTAATATTTCCCCCCGATACTTTAGGCCCCAAAAAGGATCGGTCTAGTCTAGAGCACCCCATGCCCTAGACTAGCCCATTTTGGCTCCAATTTGAGTATGTCAATATCAATATTTTATTATTTGAATTCCCAATTTCATTAATTGGCTATTAACATTTGATTTTCAAGAAACTAGAAGAATTGCATATAAATACTATTCTTTTTCATCCTTTAAAATCCTAAGAACACCTAATGAATCTTATCGCTTTCATTTTGAAAAATTGAGCATCCTAAAAACAATCAAGAGTAGTCAAGAGCAGAATTATCACCATGATTGCAAAATTTATTTCAGCCAAGCATCATGTTAATCATTCATCATGTTTTTATGTAAGTTTGTTAATTTTTTATGTTCATTGATTTGGTGAGCACAAACACTTGTAGGACCTCAATCAAGCAATCAAATTCTCCTTGAAGGTGATGAGTACATGAATTTAGTCCATCGAGGAATGGAGATATGAGTGGTGAGTTACAACATTAATCAATTTATTACTTGTTTATCATTTAGCCTCTGCTTGACCGAGGATAAGCTCTCTCTATATACATCATCATAACCATTGTGGAGGTAGAAATACCAAAATAGGGTTTGAATTAGGTAAGCCCCTATATGGTGTAACCCATTCCCCTCTTTCATGTTTGTAGGTTTTTGGATATGAAGCTAATTGGAGGAAGATTGAAGACTAACTACTCATTCATGCATTCAAGCCCTACAAGTTGTCAAGCCATAGAAACTAGATTTTTTGAGTGGTAGATAAATTTTTGACAGTGACCCTGAGAGAAGAAACCTACAAACCAAAGACTTCAAGCTTGTGATCTCAAATCCTAAAAAGGAGGAAGCTAACCTAGGGTTCCCCATGCCCTAGACCATTTAATTCAAAACCAAATTCAAATATCAGGTACCTCTATGTCTTCCCTTTTCATTTTTGAATTTTTTTTTTTCTCTCTATTTTACATTTCTGAAAAATCAACTTAGTTTACTACATTTTCATACTTTACCTAGTAACATCATTGCATCTTAAAATTCAGTCAATTAATAATCAATCCAATTCCATGATCTGCTAGGATTTTAGGAGCTTTTATATACCCATAAAGAATTCCTCTATGCATGTCTTTGATGCTCTAGTCTACGATGATGATATATTTGGAGGCTTGAAAGGGGTGAAGAGCGACGAAGTTCCTTATGATGATGTTTTCAGTTGGGGATTTGTGCTTACATTTTCTATTGAAGGAAACATTTGGAGGCAAAGACGGCAATGATTTTTCCCCTTGACTGGTGAATTACGGCTTTCAAAGGCTGCAATTTTGTGTCCCCTCTTGCAAAACTATGGCAAACCTTTGGCCAAGCGATTCCCTCAACATGGCAAATAAATTGGAAGCCACAGTCCACAATTGTTCCCCCTCAGGCCACAATTATTCATCTTTTGTCCACCAACAATTTTAATTTGCAAGCATTCAATTGACAGAGCATTTGAATTCATGGTGTGATATTTCACTGTTGAGTAGGCGCTTTTCTCTTGTTACAAACTGATATTTGTTGCTAGGAGGCGCAATTGGAAGAGGGTGATCCCACAATGCTAGTTTACAATGTTTGGCCAACTAGACACTGAACTGATTTTTTCTAACTAAATCTTCACTTTTGGACACCTATAGCGGCTAAACCATGAGGAATTTGAAGATGATGCAAACTAGTGATTTGTGACCATTTTTTTTGTAAATTCTAAACATTTGTTTTTCAAAAAATTTGGAATCAGATTGCACTTCTTTTTCCATCTCCTTCGAAAACTAATTTTTTTCAGTAAACACCATTTTTAAGGAGTGACACTCACCATATAACACAACTTTTTTCCATGAAGGATAAAATTCTATTTTTTCAAATTTAGATTTGTAACTATGACATCTAGTTCTTCCAATTGGTTTCATAGTGTTTTATTGAATATTTTTTCCTTACTCAATTTTCAAAGTCAAACCAATTACAATTCAGACATAGGCACTCATTTTTGTTGCACTCATATTTTTCAAAAAAATAAAATGATAATCTTGTATTTTTTAACATGTGCAAAACAAAGATCTTGATTTTCGGTAAAAAACCTACATTCACAAGAAATAAAAAATAAATATAATAATCAAATTAAATTTAATTAAAAGTATACTTTTTCATAAGCTTATAATAAGGACTAGTACATACTTACAAAAAATAAATTTTAAATGAATTCATTTGATCCCCCCAAAGGTAAATCAAAAGTGAGTTTTTACTAGCATTTTGACAGTTGTAAAGGAGACTTTGTTATAGGTATGGTTTAAAACTAGTGGGGTTTTATCCAAGGGGGCTTGGTCTAAGGTGGTTTGATCAAACCCTCTTCAATTGGAATCCAAGGCTTAAATCATTATATTTTCTAAAAATATGTGATTTTAGCAAAAATCAGGATCTCCCAGAAAGTGTAAATCACTATTGTGGCAACACTCAAGGCAGATTTGGGGGGGAAAGCATTCATTAAAGGATGCAATTCAATCCAATCCCCATGATCAATTCATTCTCTCTACGTTCAGATGTTCATTCTCTATGGGGGACCTTCATTGTGTGTGTTGGGGTATTCATTGGGATCTTCATTCTCTATGGAGGGAATAAACAATATTTGTTGCTCTGCAAGACTAAGAGGCGTGATTTTTCTGTTGAAAGGGGCATTTTTGGTCATCTCTATGAGAAACATTTGGTGAGGTAGCAGGAGTGTTTGAGGTAGCATTTTGGTGGAGAGGCTAGGCATGAAGATTAGCTGGAGATAAATTTGGGTGAAGTTTTCCCCTAATTATTCACTTAAGGTTTCCTTCTTTCTCGCCCTTCTTGTTGGGCGTGAAAGAAATTTACCATTTTTTTAACCTTGTTGTGAGCATTTATCCCACATTTGGTGCGAAAGCATTTTTTTTGTTCTTTATATGCTCCAACACTTGCACTAGACATGTGAATTATTTGTGTGCTTCGTGTGGTGGCTTGTGTTCTTGGCAAGTTGATTTGGAGATTTGGCTTGGTGATTTGGCATGGGAACCTGCCACAAAATGCCTAGTGAGGTGTTTGATTTTTTGCTCATTTTTTTTAGATTCAGTTACATAATTAGCCCCTTTTTGCATTATTGCTTCTTGAAGTATTTTTGGGAAGGCTTCATTTGCAGTATATATCATATTTGGAAGTTTCTAATTGTTGTTGAAGGTTAATGTTTTTGTATTCTTGGAGATTTGTCATATTTCATTATGGGGTTTTCATTTCATCCTAATGTGATTATGTTGAAAATGGGAAACTATAAACAATGGAGAGATGGTATCATAAAACATCTCAGATGGCTTCATTTGTTGACACATTCATATAATATTGTTCCCCATTCTGGTACTCATAGTAAGAAATTTGCATGGAATTGCAAAAGGGATATTGTCCTAGGAGTTATTGCAATGCATATTGATGATGCCACTTTGAATGTTATTGATCATTTTGAGTGTCGTCATACTATTTAGACTAAAATTTGGGAGATACATGGAGATCTTGATACTCAACTATTCCCAGATGATCATGTTTCAGATTTTCTTGTGCCTCTTCATTTTTTAGATAGGATACCCTATGAACATGCTACTATACAAGAGTTTAAAGTTTTGGAATACTTTGAATCTTCAGATAAGAATGACAAGGGTTCTTCAAATGTTCCTTCTTCTCCATCAGGGACAGTTGATGTACCTTCACCTTCAGTGATTCATTGTCTAGAGTCATTGATTGAGGCTCTTATCATTCATGTTCAACAGGACCATTCATCTTGTGTTGATGATTCATTGAGCACATCCAGTTATTCATTACAACAAGTATCTCATTGTCTTCCTGATTGGGATTCATATCTATCAAACATTGCATCCTTGTTTTTGGAGTCTCACATTTAAAATTTGGAGGACACATTTGAGGGGTTATCTCTCCTCTTTGATGACAACCATAGCACATCTGTTGTCCAACCATCATGGTCTTTGGATATTGTTCAACATCATTTTTTGCATAGTCTTGATTTGTCACCTTCTTCATTGATTGGGAATGTACCTGATTTGATTGTGGCATCTTCATCTTCAGTGGCAAAGGATACACATGATCAGATCTTAGAGACATCATCATACATCACGCTTCTTTCTTTCAATTCCTATTTGGAATGGGAAGCATTCCTAAATTTGTACTTGGTTTTATTTCTTCCAAAAGGGAGACTAGTTTTTTTTTTATATTGGATCATGTTTTGTCTTTAGGAACTTACCATTTTTGCAAGCGAATACACATTGTGGGGGGGATACATATTATTTCTCTTTCTCTCTTATAGGGGGAGGGGGGGCATTGATTGTAATATGTTTTTGTGTGTGTGTGTGTGTGTGATAGATGGTGTGATTGGGGGGTATCATGGATTCCTCCATCTTTCCTCACATGATTTGCTTTTGTTTTCATTTTTTCTCTTTTGGAGAAGAGTTTTCTCCTTTTCTCCAGTTGTGAGAGATTTCCTTTCTGCATTGTAGTTGTGCATGGGTACTTAACATGGCCTTGTAGCCAGGACCCATCTTGCATTTCATTTTTCATAATAATCTCCCTAAGTTTGCACTTAAGGGGGTGTTAGTGTAGTGTTAAGTTTTAACTTAGCTTAATTACTTGGGTGGTTTTTTCCCGTATCGGGTAGCTTTTCACCCATTCCATTTTTCATGCCTTTAAAATTCCTATACATTATGCATTATTGCATCTCATTTTTTGAATATCACTTTGATATTTGGAAGAATAGTGTTTTGCTTCTCTCATGTATCTACGAGGATGTTTGTTGTTGCAAGTTGAGGATCCTGGGAAGGAGTTTACGTCTCCTACACCTCTTATAATCTACTACACTCACTCTAATTCTCTTTTTATCCATAACACTAGGGTACAAATATAACAATCTAAGTACCTAGGTGTAAGAAAAAAATATTTTCACCCTTACTAATATCTTGGTTGTGTTGTTAGGGTTGTGGTAAAAGGGATAAATGAGAGATCTAAAAATAGAGATGTTTTTCTTATCATAGAGAGGGAATCTAACTAAAAGATAAAAAGATAGGTCTAGAAAATTTATACATATCAATTTTATACTAAGGAAGACT
Organism: Sequoia sempervirens; assembly: GCA_007258455.2. Classification (NCBI taxonomy): domain Eukaryota; kingdom Viridiplantae; phylum Streptophyta; class Pinopsida; order Cupressales; family Cupressaceae; genus Sequoia; species Sequoia sempervirens. The sequence goes on from VDFB02008625.1 coordinate 15,259, forward strand.
TGAATACATAAGGATTACAACAATGAAAAGACAAGATCTCATGTTTTATGGTAAAAGATCCTAGATTCTAGAAATGTGAGAGTGGGTTAGGTGCCTAAGGGATGAAAAATGGAAAGTAAAAGGATCTTGAAAGGATCTCTAAAGATATTTGTTCCTATAGAGAAAAAAATATACTGTTGAGGATGCATACAAATATTAAATAAACCTTAGAAAAGTGTGAAAATGTGTTACAACACACTACAACACTTTTGCAAAAGGTACAATTTAAGTATATTTTAATTAAAGAAGGATCCTAGAATGATGTGAATTTGTACAACACATTACAACAACATCCCAAGGGACCATTAATTCAATTTTAATGTCAATTATCAAATTAAATGTGAAAAGGGATTACTTTTTTCGATACTACAATCCTTATAATGATTAGGGCATCATGGGGTATTAGTCGTTATCCCTTCATATCCACTATATCTTATTCTTCTTTGATACAATTCCACTTATAGTCATGACATCATATCAAAGGGATAAAATGTAAAGACCTAAAATTTGATCTTAACCAATCACACCTAATTGTACCCTATCCTAAGATATTTATTAAATAAATATTTATTATTTATTTAATTAAATCCCATTCTTTCCCCCAATTTTATCATAATCTTTAATTAAGTAAATATTTATTACTTATTTATTTATTTTACCCTTCACTTCATCTCAACAATATAAAATAAATGCTTATTTATTTATTTAATTAATTCCACATTCACATTTACCATTTCCATCTAATCTTAGATCTCAAACTTGTTCACATAGATCACAGTCTAAAGTCACCACCATGTGACAAGAGTTCCTTTCACATGTCTAACTAATTATTTATCTAGATTCATTGAACCTAGACACCTTCCCAAAATTCAAACTAATTTTTCATCGCGTCCATTCATTTCATGTCCCACCTCTTCATCCTAGCTATTCATGTAAAAAGAATTCCCTAATCCTACTCCTAAACCTAAATCTTATCCCTCACATGATACTTGTCACATGACTACATCTTTGAGCCTAACCCTAATATTCTTTCAATCTTAACCATCCGTCATCAATCTATCCTAGCCTTTGATTTTTCTTCCATAGAATTCTATAATTAGAGGACCTCATCTTTCGTCATAAAAGAGAATCAAGTCATCATATTATTATGCTGCTATTTTGCTATCTCATTATTGCAATCATAACAAGTTTATATTGGTTTAATGAGAAACTCACCTCTTATCATAATTTTGAGAGAATCAAATAAAACTAGGGTGCATTCTATTTCAACTCAATCTACGAGGATGGAGATTTTTTGAGGTACACGTTTGATTATTTGCATTATCTTATGTTGTTTTGCTTCAATCATTTTTCCACATCTTCAATACCTAGATGATATAAATTAGTTTTGTATATAAGATATACACAAATATATTTTTAAAGTCCTTTGTTTTGAGTCAAAAAATACCTCTGGCTTACTATGCCATTAGTGATAGACTGGAAATTTTGCTGGAAGAACACAAGGATGTCAAGTTTATTGTGACAGGGCACAGTCTGGGTGGCGCTCTTGCAGTACTATTTCCTGCAATACTACTTCTACATAACCGGAAGAAGCTCCTGGAAAAGATGTTAGCAGTTTATACATTTGGGCAACCAAGAGTTGGTGATGAACAGATGGAAAACTATTGGAACGAAAACATCAACCAACCTGAGCCAAGGTATTTCCGAGTAGTATACTGCAATGATATGGTTCCCATGTTGCCGTACGATAATAAAGACTTCCTGTTCAAGCATTTTGGAGCATGCATCTACTACAATAGCTGCTACGAACAGAAGGTAATTTTTCTAATTTTCTCCAAATTGTAATACTTATATACACACTTTCTGCAAACAAGAAAGCTTAGAGAAAAAGAAACATTGAATCATTTGGTGGATCATACGTTTTTACTTGGTATCTGGAAAATTCACCGTCAGCAATTCATCATTAACAGTT
>VDFB02008626.1:0-26902 GCA_007258455.2 Sequoia sempervirens
ATGATGGTATTTCCTTTCTTTCCTTTTGTAGTATTCTTCTTCCTCTTCACTACTTTCACTTTCGGCCTATGGACATTTAGAAGCAAACTGACCTATTCTACCACAATTGAAACATTTAAGAGTAGACTTACCTTTATGTTTGCCGGATCCTTTCTTGTACTTTCTCACAAGGTGTACTTCATCACTTGAACTTTTACTCAATATATGTCCTTTATTCTTCATCTTCTTGGATGCTTTGAAAGCGACTTCTCGTTTTTGGCAGCTTCTCCTTCTTCATCCTCATTTCATATGCCGCGAGGATCCCATGCAACTTGTCCATCCTCAAGGTGTCTAGATCCTTCATCTCCTCAATGGCAGAAACTTTTGCATCAAATCTCATTGGAAGAAATCTCAAAACCTTTTGCACAATTGTTGCCTCCTCAACCTTTTCTCCAAGTCCATGGATAGTGTTGACGATTTCATCCACATGAAGCAGGTAGGCGGCGATATCCTCTTTGTCTTCATTTTCAAACTCTCAAATTGTCTTCTATGGGTTTGAAGCTTGGCCTTCTTCACCTTGTCGCCTCCTTCATATATATTTTTCAACTTATCCCACATATCTTTAGCTGATTTGAAATGCATAACCTTCACAAACTCTGATTTGGCTAATCCACACAAAATTGCATTTTTGATTTTGGCATTGTTCTTGCTTGCTTTCTTTTCAGCTTGATCTATTAATGGGGTTGTACGGGGAGTATAGCCAACTTCGACAGATCGCAAAATATCAAACCCAAGTGCATTCAATAAAGTCTCCATCCTTATGCTCCAAAAAGCATAATTCAATCCATCAAATAGTGGTGACCTATTTGAGGAAAATCCAAATTCTTTTTCCATGTGTGTTTCCAAAATCTACCTTCAAGCGGTTAGGCCAACTCCGAAGGAATCTGCTATGATACCAATTGATGAAACACACTTATAATGAGAGGGGTGGGCGGTGGTGAATCAGTATAGATTAAAACTTTACTCCTTAACTTAATCAAGCATAGCAATATTACTTCAATCCCTAATTAACCATAGCAGTATCATTCATGCAAGATGTAGCAATTTGAGAACACGCACAAGAGACACGCAATTTTACATCGAAACCCTTACGGGAGAAAACCATGGCAAAATCTTTCTTGTATTAATCTTTTTACAAAATTTGCAGGCACCAACTCATTGGAGATTCCAATCCCCACCACTAAGCACCAACTCAGCAAGAGATTCCAATCTCTTCAACAAGAGGCTCCAACCTCATGATCTCCTCAAGCAGGAGGCTCCAACCTCCACAAGAACAATATAAGAATTTTTATTTACAACTTCTCTTCTCAGATCTGCTCTAACACCTTCTCACAAATCTGCCAAAAAACTCGCTTTCGTAGATCAGCAAATATAGTCTTCTCAAAATCAACAACAATGTCTGTACAAATTCAGCAATAATGTCTTCACAAATTAGGCCATAATGTCTTCATAAAATCTGCAATAATGTCCTCATAAAATTTGCAATAATGTCTTCATAAAATCTGCTCATAAACTGCCATGATCTTGCTAGGATTACTTCTTTTTCCCTTCACAAAATCGCTGCTATATATTTGCTCACATATGTCTTATAAATCTGCTTGAATAGACACTTATTTCTGCTCTTGATATAAGAATTATTCCATGAATTGATTGATTATAAAATCCTTTCACAACCTCTTATTTATACCTCTCAAAATGATTCTTCACCCAAGAGGGGTGACTCTTCAAAAGGGGTCGGCTCAACAACCAATAATAATTTTTTATTTATTTTATTTTTACTCTCCAAGGTGGGGTACACCTCTCCAAGGGGGTTGGCCCTCTTTGCAAATATAAAATTAATTTATTTTATTTTTTAAATCTACTACAAAATGGCGCCACAATTAGGGGAGTGTTGTTGCGTGTTTTATGACACAAATAACATTTTAGAACAAAGTGTCACGACGCTCTATTCTCTCTTGAAAAACTACTTCCTATGCTAAGATTGCAAGTGAGATCATAGGGTAATTCCAATGTTTAAGATGAACGCGGATAGGCTCTGTGGTATGGATGTGATTTGCTGTGGGCACAATTAAGATTTTGCAAGTTATTCCGAAAAGCGGAGACATGAATGCAGTATCATTTTGGGATTCCGTTTTATATATAAAAAAAAAAGTGCAAAAAGATCAAGGGTTTAGAGATCCTATACTATTCCTAAGAACTCAAGAGAAGACGAAGACTAAATGAAACCAAATAAACCATACTCTACTTCGCCACGATAAACGACAACTACGCAGAGCAAGTGCAATCTTCTAGGAATGTGCTTGTGATTTTCATGTAACGAATAATTACCATCAAGTCGAACAACAATTATTCAAACAGAAGTTAAGCATCCACAATGAAAGCTCAGTCTAACTTTGCACATTGAGTGAAATCATCCACCCAAAGAAAGTATGAGCTCGGTTTCACCAATCTCCGTTATCAATCAATCATTCTTCTAACATACATTATAATTCAAATTCACTAAGCGAGAAAGAAAATATGTGACCATGCAACTATTCAACAATCAAGTATTCAAGGCACATCATGCATTTGAACTTCATTATCAAAGTAGTGTTTTCACAACAATCTCATAAGGACTCTCTCTTTATTTCTACAATTTAACTATCTCAAATCTGCTCTAACTTCTTAATCTCCTCTATCTTTCTAATCCTCTCTATATCTAATATCTAATGAATTTCTGAGAGAGTGAGGGGGGGGGTTTATATAGTTTTCAAGATTACAAAGAACGGCTGAGATTGATTCAGGATCAATGGCCCAGATTAAACAGAACTAAACCCTAATTAGGGTTTCTAAAACCACAATCAGTTAACTGAAGAGAGCTCTAGATATCTGGAGTGGCATCCTTATCCACTCGTGCAGCCTCACGTTCGGCGAACCTGGACACTATCAGGTCGACCTCTTCCATGGCGATGTCGGGCAGCACGCTGACATTATACTCCAGCAAATCCAAGTTCTCGGCACACTCTGCAAAAATATTCATCCATTCTGGTTCCTGTGAAAAGAAAGAACTTCTGATGGCCATGAAGTCGAACACTTTGGTGAAGCCTTCCTTCATGATTGGCCCGGTGGTGGAGAAAACTTTCTGTACTTGCTCTCTTAAGATCTTTGGCCGCAAGTGTTTCTTTCTGACAGTATCCTTATCAAGCATATCTGCAGCCATTTCATAAATTTTACTCTGAATTTCCTTCGTTTGTTCTTCAATTCTGACACCATCCTGCTTCACCCTTTCGAGGACTCCTCTTCTTGAGATTAAAGCGTAATACCATCCATTAAAATCATAAGCCACTCCAGCTTCGATAACCTTGTCTTCGATCAATCTTTGCTTTGATATGCCCTTCAGTTCCCGAATACATGGGATGATCCTGCTTTGAATACCTTCGAGATTACTCCATGACTCTGCAAGATCTGCAACTCGTGAAAGCATGAAGGAAGCCTGCTCATTTACTTGTGCCAACTTTTTTGCAAATGCCAACGCCTCTTCTTTCCTTCCAACCATCCAGTCTTTAGCTTCCCTCGCTATTGTCAACTCTTCTTCAAAGTTTGCACCTGGTTCCTGTGAAGCAGTTGGAGGTAAAGGCGCCACTTGTTCACCTTCGTTTAGTGGCTTTGTCAGGTGCTGGATGTAATCTTTTAGGCGTTGAATTTCTTTCTTATACTCTTTTTTCTTGGCAACTTCTTTTTCTAATCTGGCCTTGATGGTAGCCACGGAATTGTCCAAGTCTTCAACTTCCTGCCCTTTTGATGTTGGACCTATGTCGACAGTTGTGATAGCATATTCCTCAGGAGCAATCTCTTCTTGAAACTTGTCGGCTGTAGGCATTGCAATTTGTACCGTGCGATTTCCAGCTTCATCTCTCTGGATGGTTGAAAATTTCTTGGCCTTCTTCCTCGGGGCAGTTTGCTCTAATCTCGCCAGAAAATCTGTGTCATTGTCCTCCTCAGGGACCTCTACTGGCGCCTTTCTTTTCAATCTTTCCCTCAGCCATTCTGGAACTGTTGGCTGTTCAATTTCGTCCTGTTGATCTTGGACATCCTGTATGTCTTGCACTTCCTGCTCTTCATGAATCTCCGACATACTTTGAATTTCTTGGACCAACTGCATACCCTGAATCTCCTGGACGGATGGGTCCTCTTGAATGCCTTTGAGGGCGGAAATCATTCCTTACTCGAATTCCCCATCCATAATGTCCATATCATCATCTGATTCCAAGATTTCTGTGCCTGCTGGAGAAGGTTGATCATCATCTTCTACTTGGATTGGCTCTACATTTTCAACTGGAGAAGGGATCCTGGCATTCTCCAAAGATTCTCTATCCAAGGCAAGCATTTCTTCTATGTTCTGGGAAGTGGCCGACTGAAGAGGTTTGGACTTGTGCCTTTTTCGAGAAGGGCCTTCATCTATCTCTTTACCCTTGTCTTGCCTCGCAGCTTTATTGGCTTCTTTCCTCTTCTTTGAGTTGGCAGCATCTATTGGTCCATCTCCACGAGATGCACCGGCATTTGAAGAACATGACTCTGTATCTCCCATCAACTCATAGGTAAATTGCACATTTCTTTGTTTTAAGACTTCCACCTGCCGATCTATCCACCACTGAGAGTACTTGAAAACAGGGCGCATCAAAGTGGCTAGATCACCCATCTCAAGCTCAAACCATTTTATAGGTGGAAGCGGCTCATTCTCCTTGAAGCCTGGCTGCACGTATATTCCATCATCTTGCAGTTGATCAGGTATTTTGAAGAGCTCTGTCGCCCTTATCATGCTTAATGGCAATCTTGACCATAACCTTCTTCTTACGTCATATTCATCGGCTGCGTTGGCCCAGAAGTCCTCTAAGTCAACCCGATGTTTGTACCTTTCCCCGTCCACAGTTTTGATGTGATGGAGCGGATCGAAGTTGTTTCTGGACTTGTATGATATAAATGGATATTGTTGAATCTCTAGTCGAGCAACCTCCGCTGCTTGTGCTGTCGGGCATGACTCCTCCATGTTGCCGATGAAAAAGGGGAAGGTGACGGCAGCTCTCTGCTTAGGCCTTTGGATATTCTGATACGTTTCTAATTGCCTCAGCACTTCCAGCAATACCATCTAGTTAGTCGGATAGACAGGCAGCCTATAAGGATTTCCGGAAAATCCTTGGATTCTGATGTAGGTGAACTTAGGATACTGAATGAACCAGAATCCATACCGACTGATTAGGCTCTTGGCTTCATGCGAGAGTCTTTGGTGCATTCTGCCTTGAAGGAGCCGGTGATATACATTAAGAAGGCGTCGTGAGCTCTCCGGAAATGAGACTTCTCTTTTAGCTGCAGCTGTGGATAGCAATCGTAGACTTTCAGTTTCCCCTCGCCATTGCCGACCACGCCTTTGCAAGTCAAGCCAGGATACTTATAATATCTTGCGAGTGAATATACAATGTAGGAGCTCATGTGAAAATTTTTGGTCTTCTCAAAGTTGACCAACTGTTCGTGCAAGCTGTCACTAATCATCCTGGACCAATTGAACATCTTGACTCCAATGATTATCTCATCAATAAAATAGTACATCCAATCTTCGAAAGGAGCACCGTGGGCACTGCCTACTATTTTGTTTAGCAGCAAAACAATATCACCATATTCCTCTTTGAAGTGGGTCCTGATCAATTTTTTCGGCATCTTGCTTGTAGTAGGCTTTGGTTTTAATAACCAATTCTTGTTTATGTTGGATGCACAGAGATCTCGCTGACTTTGATAAAGCTTGAGTGCATCCTGCTTGGTGCGATAGGATGTTCAGTTGTATACTGGAATGCCAAAAGTCTCCTGGATTGCTGGCTCGGACAAGTAGGCAAGGACTTTTCCGTCAGGAGCTTCTATCTGTCTGTCTTGTGCGTTGTAGTGTAGTGCGCATAACACCATCAGCTCAGGACATTCTTTTGTTGGTGGAAATCCAGCTGCATGGACAATTCCATTGCGCATCATCCTCATGGCAATTGGTGTAGGCAGACGTCCGTCAGTCCCGTACATTCTCTTCCGAAAGTCTTCAATATCAACGTGGCCAAGATCAGTGTCTAGAACGTGCTCCCACTTGGACTTGATTTTTGATTGTGTTTGCACACCCTTGCTTGCAAACTTCATCTTGACTGCTTCGAAAAAACGGATCTGCAAAAGGAAACAAAGAGAATAATCAGAATTCGAAATTTAAATCAGTTTGAAAGACATTCCAGCCGATAATCATATTAGACTTCGCGAAAAATAACGAGCTGGAAAGAAAATAAATGGTGAAGTTATCATGCTAAAATGAAATAGACAAAACAAATCTGCCTTGTGACTTCTTGGAGGCGTGATCACGATCACAATGCAAGCTGATAACAGAATATTTCCTTCACTTTGCTGCAAATTTGCTCAACCTTTTGCCTTAAACAAATTCTTTTCTCACAACTTTTCTTCTCAAAATCGAGTGATTGCACAAATGAGAAGTGGAATCACTTATAGAGGTGAGAAGATCGATCATTTTAGTAAATTTGCAATGTTTCCTTTGAATCAAGTTTGAACTCATCTTTCACTTTGCTTCTGGATGGCAAGTTCTATCCTTAATAATCTCGTCCGGGAAAGTTTCTAATTTCATTTCCAGTTTAACAAAGATCTTTATCTTTCTTTCCAATTTCGAAATCTTCAAGACTTATCCTTTTGGTTGTTGGAAATAAATGATTAAAATAACTAAAATAATTATTTTATGTGTCCATTCCAACCCATTCGTTTCATTGCGAATAATTTTGTCCTTGGCCATTTGATTTTCAAAATTTTCCCTGCCAATGCCTTAGGCGAATTTTTATTTTTTGTCCAATTTTTCTCGCCCTAATCTCTATCATCCAATTTCATTTGGCCATGATTTTTAATCGTTTTCCAAAATTATTTGGCCACGTCCAACTTTATTTAGCCACAAATATTTTTCGTCCAACATTTCTCTAGCCATGTCCGATTTTTCTCTAGCCACGTCCAATTTTATTTGTCCAAATTCTCTTGATTTTCCACAATTTATCTTGCCATGTCCGATTTTATTTTGTCCATTTGCTTGATCTTTCCATAACTTATCTAGCCATGGCAAAAATTTCTCTAAACACTTGGGCGAATCTTCAAAGTGCCATGCATATTTTAATCTCCCAAAGGTTTAGACTTAGGCAAATTTTAATTTTTTCTCACTCTCCAATACATGGCGGACTTTAGCTATAATTTGGCCATCTCTATCTTGTCCAAAGCGGACTTCATATATTTTGTTGCCATTTCTTCTATGTCTATGGCGGACTTGGTCACTTGGTTAGCCATCTTTCATCTGACTTAGACAAATTCTTCTTTCAAAGGGGCAGACTTTAGCATTTCTTTTGCCATTTTAACCTTGTCTTTGTCTATGCCTTAGCCAAATTTCTCCTTTTGCTCAAGGGGCGGACTTTGTCTTTTCTTTGCCATTCACTTTATGCCTAGGGCGGACTTTCTCCTTATGCTTGCCAATTGACTTCTTGGCTGAGGGCGGACTTTGTGTCTTGGCTTGCCATTAACCATTCTAGCTGGGCGGGCTTCAGCATCTTCCTAGCCACTTCATAGGGCGGACTTCCTTACTTTGTTTGCCACTCCCTCTTAGACTAAGGCGGACTTCAGCCTTTGTCAAGCCATCTTCACTCCAACTTAGGGCGGACTTTGTTACTTCTTAGGCCATGACAAGGGCGGACTTTCCCATGTTTGATGCCATTTCAATATTTCTTAAGGGCAGACTTGATGCATGTTCTTGCCATTTAATGCTTATGGCTGAGCGGACTTCATTGTTTTCCCTGCCATTTCCTCTTTTCCTTAGGCAAATCCCTCTTCTCCTTGGGCGGACTTCATCATTTGTTAGGCCATTGACATCCTTGACTAAGGCGGACTTCCTTGCTTACATTGCCATTCCCCACATGGATAGGGCGGACTTGCTTGAATTTGTTCCCATCTTCTCTTTCACCAAGGCGGAGTTCATGCATTTCATTGCCAATGGACAGGGCGGACTTCAGCAGATTCATTGCCATTGGATGGCGGACTTCATCATTTGGCCAACCATTGTCTTCATGTTGCTGGGCGGAGTTTCCTAGTTAGCTTGCCATTTACCATCTTTGACCAGGCGGACTTCATAGAATTTTTTGGCCATTGCCAACTCTTTCTTGCCACTGGCTGAAGATTTTCACCATTGATGTGCCATGAATGTTCAGATTTCTCAGATTTTCCAGACTTCTCATGAATTTTCCGGATGAATTTCTCAGATTTTTACATGTGCTTCAGACTTTTATCCATTTCTTGATGATTTCATGACTGGTTTTTTCATCTAACTCACCATTTTTGTGATTTTTACCAGAATTTTCTGTGATTTTCCAGAATTTCTCACCATTTTTGTGAAAATTTTCCAGATTTTTGAACTTTTTATGTGATTTTCCAGAATTTTGCCAAAATTTCAAAAAAACTTCGAATCGATTTTCTGAGAATTTCATTGATCTTTTCGAACTTCTGAGTGGATTTTTGAAACTCATGACCCTTCCAAATATAGAAACTTTCTAAAACTAGAAATTTTCCAAAAATAGCTTTCCAAAAATAGACCCTAAAAAATAGGGATCGAATTGCCAAAAGTGCCAAAAAAGTAGGTCCTAAAAAATAGGGGGCTGGGGTGGAAACCCTAAAAACTTGGAGGTGTCGGTGACTGAAACGACAGTCGATCTTCGTCTCCTAGGCCTTCTAAGCACGATGGTGGCGTTTATTGATGATCGGGCTAAAATTCATTGACTCGACTTCGGGTGACCGTTCAAATTGGACTTGAAACCCCCAAACGATGAGACAAAAGCGAGGAGCCTTGAAGAAAAACCTAAAAAGCAAACAACAAGGGTCCCCATTTGCAATGGGCGAGGTGTGAGTTAGGTCTAGCAGGGAGGTCGGCCCACAAGGTATTTAATTTTGAATTTATCTTCACCCTATGGGTTGGCCACCTTTGACATCAATGACAACAATTTTTCCAACAAGTTGTAATACATTCACATATCTTGATGGTGTATTTGATAAACATCCACTTGTAGCTCTTATGAGCAATCCAATCTAGAATTTAGAATTATTGTATATTTGCATATTTTAATAGAATACAATTACTCTCATTTTGGGTCTTTTTGTGCTTTTATTGAAGCTTGTTGATCCTGGTTGGCTATTTGTATAGCCAAATCTTACATTTTATTCGAGCTTGTGTGATTGCTTCTTGTTCGTTTTTTTGGAGATCTAAGTTGTAGATCCTGTACTTTAAAAAAAAAAGTTGAGTATACTTTTCTCTTTCATTGATTGTTGATTTGGAAAATAAAAAAGTAGAAATACCAAATTTGAGGGGTTTTCTTTTGCAACTTTGTTTTGTTGGTTGCTTTGGTAGATTCCTTAACCAGTTTGAGCTTACCATTGAGTTTAAATTGTTTGAGAAAGTTAGTTTTTCCTTTTGTTGCCTCCAAATTGGACATAGGCGGCTAGATCTATGAGGGTTTGAAGGAAAGGTTTTTTGTTGGGCATTTGTAGATAACTTGTCATTCAGAGAATTTTGGGGCAAAATATTACTGTGTCTAGAAGGCTTGAGAACCTAAGGATCAATTGTCAATTCATCCAAATCAGACAATTGGGCTTGGAGCCCTTAGAAAAAAATTCTACCTTTGCCCTAAGGAAGAAATTCTTTGCTCATATTTGGCACCATCTCTATGGAGGCACCGAGATAGGCTTTTCTATGGAGGTAATTAAATATATTTTGCTTTTTAAATAATTTGTTTAGATTATACAATGTAATTCTTGGTGGAATCTTTTTTATTTCAAGCATTGTGCAAGCAGAATCTTTGTGATTCAAGCTTGCATCATAGGTACAAGGGAAATCTTTGTAGTTTAAGGTTTTTAATAATAAAAATTTGTGGAGTTTTTTTGCAAGTTTGTACCTATGACTGCAAGTGCTATAGTAACCACAAGCTTCCCTAAGGCGCCACATGAGGTGAGCCCCCCAAAACATCTTGGTTCTTGGGAAGTGGTGATTCAAACCACCAATGACTATTCTGGTCCCATGGCATCCCTTCAGCAATGGAATCTCTAGTGAATTTCCCCCCTTCATTGCCCATAAAATTGCTTTTTGCTTGAAACCACTCTTAGTAGCTGGTAATTGGTTTCTTGTGTCATATAGGTAGTTTTCATCCTTTAAATATCAATTTTGCAAGTTAATGGCAATTTCACAAACAAAAATGGTGGTTTGGGAATGGAGTGTAATATTTCATCCAAGCAGCATATTTTGTCACTTGGCATGTCAACATTGCATTAGGGTGACATCATCTCTTCTCCCCAACATTGACCCCTTCACCATTTACATTTTGGTTTTAGTATTTAAACTTCAAAGACTCTGTGCTAGGCTATTTTTTAAAGTAATTTTTTATTTATTTATTTGGGCTAATTTTTTGAGAGTTTGTAGTGGTGTGAAGGGTTTTTGATTTTAATGTTTGGTTTTTCAAAAAATTGCAGATTCTCAAAGGTTATGTTTAGTAGTTCTCAATTTGGGAACGTCCAAGGCTTCGTTTGAGTTCATATGGTAATATTTTTGGATGCAATTTCTTTGAAAGTGCATATTTTTTTTGTTTACTTCTCATTCGTGCAGTTTGATTTAACCCATTCTATCACAAAATTGTAGTTTCATCATTGTGGTCTAGTTTGGCTTTTGTAATCCACTAAGATCAAGACCACTTTGCAATTTTGGCATGTAGCAATTGTAATCGGATTAAGTATAGAGTGCCATCATTACAATTTGTTGGTGAGGTTCATGATTGTGTTATTTTGGGGGTTTCATCATGGTTTCTATTGTTTGGTTTCTCCCTTTAGTTGTGAAATTGATTTCATGGAACTATTACTTTTGGTCTAGAGGAAGCAAGAATCATTGCATCTAGGTAGATCTCTTACTCTCTACATGGAATGATCTAGGAACCAAGAGGTTTTAGACAAAAGTTTAAATGGCTTGTTGACAATGATAAAGTCTATAGAATAATTTGTCATACCATTCGTAGAGATTTGAGATATCACATAGGCACTCTAAGCATCCTTATACAACTTAGACCACCATTTGGCAATTGTTTGGAGACCCTAATTGTTGTCTATACAATCATGATGCTTTCCAAGAATGTCAAGTACACGAGCTGTCATGAGTTACTCTAGACACTACTGACCCTCTCACTCTAAGTATCCTTACACAACTTAGACCACCATTTGGCAATTGTTTGGAGACCCTAATTGTTGTCTATACAATCATGATGCTTTCCAAGAATGTCAAGTACACGAGCTGTCATGAGTTACTCTAGACACTACTGACCCTCTTCAATATGACCACTCATGTTTATAGGATTCACTTCACATGGATGACTACTTACAAGACATCTCTTATTTGTTTGTAGAATCTCATCTTGAGGATCTTGCAGATACGACTGTTGATGCTCAAGCATCTACTTTGAACACTTTTTACGAGGTGTAGTATGGTCATTTGAAATTTCAAGTTCTTTCATCGACTAAGATTCTAGGGACGTGTTGATATTCCATCTTCATCTCCTACTTCTACTATGTCTAGTGTTGTTTCATCCATGCTTCCAATGATTTAGTGTTGCAGGATTTACATAATCTTCTAGAGATAGCTTTTTGGGATGAGTACTTGACAAATCTATTAGGTTTGTTTTGTGAGTCCCTTCTTGTAGATCTGGAGGACACTATAGAGGACACTCATATCCTCTTCGATGACAATTTCATCATAGCAATTGTTTCATCATCTTTGTCTTTGGATCTTGTTTTACATCTGTTTCCACAAGGTTCTAGATTGTCAAATTCTTCAGTTAGGCTTGGGATTCCTAATTTGATTGTGCACCTCTTGGCACTAACATGACGATAGATAAGTAATTTCCATGGACTTACATTCTGATCTCTCTTCACTCATATTCCTTCCAAGAATGGAAAAATATCTAGCATACACCTTTGTGTTTGTTTTTTCCTAAGGGGAGAATGTTGTTTAGTGATCATAGATTCTCTTCAATGTTTAGTGTTGAGCATCTACCATCAGAGCATGAGACTATTTTTTTTTTGTTTGTGTGTGGGGGGGGGATTCACAATCTCTCTTGTCTCTTTTCTTGGGGGAGGGTAGGTGGGTTGTTTCCGAGGAGGAGTTTCCCTCCTATGAGGTTTTATCCTTCCTAGTTCTTTGAGGGGCACATTTTGTACATGGCTACACATTGTTAGGACCCATTTGTTCATTTTTCCTACCCACTTAAGCTATGATTATGAGTCCTAGGGTTTTTTTTGTAGGGATTGGCATGTTGGCCTTATTGTTGGTTGTTGGTGCATTATTTTATTTTCTTGCATTAAGTTATTTACTTTATTACATATTATGCACCTAGGAGAGGATAAAATTGCTCAGGTAGGTACCACTTAGGTAGGTTGTATTTGCATCATGTGACTTGTACTTTTCAAGCTGGGTGAAGATGTTGCGTACACGTGACTACATCTTGTTTATCTCACATTGGTTGTGCATTCACATATTTTGGTGGTGTATTCTATAAATACCCACTTGTAGCTTTCATATGAGCAATCCAATCTAGAATTTGCACCCTTTGATAGAATAGAATTACTCTCCCATTTTGGATCCTTTTTGTGCTTTCATTGAAGCTCCTTAATCTTCGGTGGGTATCTCCATAGCCAAATCTTACATAAATACTCTTTCTTTTGCCATGTATATGAACTGCCCTTTTTTTGTGACATTTTATATCTCTTTTTATTTCTACCTCTTTTGTATTTAACATTTTTATATTTATCTTTTTACCATGTATCTGAAATACCTATTTTGAATAATTTCACAATATTATTAAAGGTTATTGAGATTTATGAAATACTAAACCCATTGTTAAGTATCTATTCTTTCATGTCCATTCTTGTAAAGTAAAAATGTTAATATTTGACTTTTATATCAATGCAGCCTATCCTTTACCATCCATGTGGAACATCCCCTATATCAAACCTTAAATTTTAATTAATTTATTCCCTCTACCCTTTGATAGAAAGTGGTATAAGACGATTAGCTATAACAGCTTATATTTTTATTGATTATTTAATCCTCTCTATGAATGGATGTGGTATGGTACCCATTGGCTAGTGAATCTCCCATGGGAATATCCACCCTAATTATGGCTCTCCATAGAAGTCTGTTGGCGTTTAAATTCGCACCTCTGGAATGTGAATTTGAAACAGACAGCTATGCACAGTAAAACTGCTCTTCAAATTAGGAGGGGAAGCTCCCTCTTGCTGATGGTGTTGAAAGAAAGTAAACTAAAAACTAAATTGCCTATCTTTTTGAGCTAGAGCACAAGGTTTATAAAACACAAACGCCGCAG
This sequence comes from Sequoia sempervirens, assembly GCA_007258455.2. NCBI lineage: Eukaryota > Viridiplantae > Streptophyta > Pinopsida > Cupressales > Cupressaceae > Sequoia > Sequoia sempervirens. The sequence goes on from VDFB02008626.1 coordinate 13,491, forward strand.
CTGACATTTTCTAATTAAGAACTTCAACTACGACTAACTTAAGCTAAAGACGTTTCTAACTTCTCAAGTAATACGCAGAGCAAGAGAAATTAGAAATGAACAAGGTTGATTCTCTGACAAAGTGCTTCAATAAACCCTTTCCCAACATACACCTACTTACTTTCAATGTAAGCTGAAATTAAGTTCATAAAGCATAACACAATAAATGGAAATTTGAGACGTTATACCAAAGCAAAGGAGGCTCATGATTTTATTTCTCAAACTTCTGGAACAAAATCTACTAAAAACATGCCTGGAACAAGAGCTTGCAGCTAAAGAGGCTTGCAAAACTTGTCCTTACACAAAGAGAACAACAATTACAACAACTCCTTGTTGGCTAAAAGAGACTCAACAATTCGCTATCATAAACACACTTGAACAACATTGAATAACAAATAGAAGGCACTTAGGCTTAGCGTTTTGTTATCACTAGCATGGTTAAAGAAAACTAATGAGCAAAGGCTCTTATTTATAGGCAAGCAGAGGAGTAGGGAACCCTAAAATCTCCTTGCTTTTACAATCTAGGGCTTGCTCAGCAAGCAAGGTTTATTTCTAAATCTAGAAAGAAGATAACATCTAACACCTAAGAAAGCAGGAAAAGCGGGAAACGCCAACTATTACATTTATCTTCTTTCTCTTCTTCAAAGAATGGATAAGAATTGCTCCAAGAATAGAAAGAACAGAAAGAAAGCTTTTAGATGAAAGCCATTTCAAATCTCAATCACATCCGCTAAAAAGAAGGAAATTGTGCCCCGGTTCGGTGCATCTATCCCATCAATAGCAAAGCTGCGTTTTTCCAAGATATCTTCTCCATTTGCAATTGATCTCAGGAAATCTTCAACCTCATTGGCCACTTTTTCAAATCTTGCTGACATCATGGCAAGGTGTTTCATTTTGCCACCAACTATATTGCTGCTATCACAACTGCGAACAGGACTCTGAAATTGATTTTGCACTTCATCGAGTCCGACATAGGAACCATCTTCAAGATTGTATCGAGAAGGAATCTCTGTGACAAACTCATTGATGAAAAGAAGAGCTTCGATCACCCTTTGTCTGTAGGCAATAAACTCCTTAGATATCCTCTCGTAGGTTTTGACCTTGAAGACATGACGCTCTCTCCAAGCAAGGATCTTCCTCTTGTATTCTTTTGAAGCCACTGAACCATAGGCTGTATCCAAATCAACAATGATGATCTCATGCCTTGGTTTTACTTCAGCCACTGACTATTCAAATCCTTGGATACCTTGACGTAGCTCATGCGCATTTTCTCTCAACTGAAACATCTGTGCCAAGATCTCCTTTCCTCTGACAATGAAACTCTCGATCCACTCTTGAGTTTCCTTCCCATAAATGACCAGCTGTCTCAACTAATGATGATCAGCTGGTGTCTCTAAAACTTGGGGCAGCAGCTGGGTCGCCTGCGATGAGCCATGGACGAGGTTAGAAATATAAAGCCTGAGTTGTTGTATTTCAGCCTTGAGGGCTGCTTTGTCTTCCCCATCCTTGAGTACTCTTTCCTGAAGGCTTTCAGACACAACTCTGAATAGACTGACATCTGCATGTCTGGTGTTTTTACCAAGGTTAGCCTTAACCATCACGAAGTCGTCCATATCAACTTCATCTCTGTTCTTGTCCTTTGGGGGTAATGCAGTCTCCATGACTATCTCACCATCAGGATTCCTATCAAAGTGAATTTGCTTCTTTGCTTTCTTCTTAGGAGGTTCCTAATAGATGTTATCAAGGTCATCAAAATTCACCTGATATGAAGGTCTTTTTCTTACCCTTCCCAAGGAGTTCTCAAGCCAAGACACGGTAGTATCTTTACTAACTTCCTTAGGAGGTACAATTGCAATTTCTTCATCATCTTCAATATCTAGGTCAATATGGATTGGTGAAGACCCTGTCAGTGGTATAGAATCATGTGCTAAGGGTGCTTCTTCAGTCTCCTTCTAAGGTATAGGCTCTTCTGGAGGAGCTTCTGCTTCAACCGTTGATGGCTCCTATATGACTATACTTGAGAAGTCTAGTCTCCTTCTTACATTTTTGGTTGACCTGCTGCCCTTCACACCATTTTGAGACTGACTTACGCCTTTCCTTTTTGATTGTGCTCTAGAAGAGGAGGGAAGTGATGGCTGTACCCTTGGCGGCTCTGTTGCTGGTATGGATTTCTTCCTTTTGAGACCTAGGAAGACCTTGCTATGTTCGAGGACTTGCCTCGTCCTTTCTTCGACTGAGAGGGATTCCTTATTAGCCCAATTGACTTGAGGAAGGGGCTGATCTTCAATTCTCTTCCGAGCATACATGGGGAGTAACACATCCTCATCATCATCTGACAATCCTTCGATGTCTTCCGATAGGCAGTCTTTCATTTGGTGAAGAGTGAGCCTGCTGTAGCTATGCCTCCGCACCTCAAACTCATCTGTACAATTGGCTCAAAAATCTTCAAGTGCAGATATGTGAGCATAGTTTCTCTCAAGTTGGCCAACGTAGACGCCATGAGGGTCATATGATCGTCTCTCGCTATAAGGCTTTAGACCAAGTTTGTCTAACTCATCTCCCAGGGTTTTAGCATCTGCTGTAATCCTGCAAGTATAGATTCCCAGTCCCAATGGAAAATTGAGGGCGGGTTTCTCTCTATTCCTCAAGAATGTGTGAACATCATGTGCCTACCTTAAGAACTCCTTGAAGACAACTTCGTCTGATGGGTACCTTGGTAGCATGAGTGGGGCGCCTGCATAGCCATAGACTCTGAGATAGGTGAAAGTAGGAAATTGTATGAACTAATCTGCCCATTCTGCCATCGCTGCCCTAGTAGTTGAAGAGATATGGACGTGCAATTCATTGCCTAGGTCCCACACTGTGTACATCAGGAAAGCCTCATTCACCCTCTTGTAGTGATGCAGTGACTTCGTGAATTCCAACTGAGGATAGTAGTTGTAGATATGTTGTACGCTCAGTGATCCCTCGATGTTCAACCCTCTGAATTGACCTTGATAGGCCACTAAGTATACTAGGTAAGAAACCATATGGAACTCATGAATCTGGAAATATTCTGTTATCTGCTGGTGAAGGCTGTCACTGATCAAGGTGGCCCAATCATAGTACTCAGTCTTCTTCATGATATGGGGTATAGCATAAAACATTCAATGCTGAAACTTTGTAGCATCTTTTGATTCAGTGACCTTGTTGAGCAAGGTGATTATGATAGCAACTTCGTCCTTGAACTCTCCTTGCCCGACGTTCTTAGGCAGAGTCTTATGCTTCTCCTTCATCCACCTTTGAACAATCTTCTTGCTATATTTGTCCTTGTGCATTTCCCGTATCTTCTCACATTCGCCCTTTGAGATAGTGACACTTTCAGGCCAAGGGGGAATGGAAAAGCATTTCTCAATCATGTCAGGCTTCAAACTACAAATCAACCTGCCATCAACTGATTGAATCTCCCTTGTAGCCAGGTTGTAATGCTTGATGCAAGCGATTACGAACTCAAGACTCTGAACTGAGATAGAAATAGATGTTGCTGCAAGAAGTCCAGAGTGCCCCAAGTTTTTGATGGTAGTGTTGCCTGCGCTCTCCAAAGTGTGTAGATCAAACACCGGCTTGATGTGATGCAAGTCCGTCTCAACTGTTTTGATGAAATCATGGTAGAGAGTTGATTTGGTTTTGAAATCATTGGGAGTGTACTCCTTTTCGAAAACCTCGAAGAATGATTGTAAACTCGCCTAGGTTCAGACAAGTTTTGAACAACTTACTATTTTTAGAATGTTGATTTTTTTTTCCTCCAACGGACAAATTTTTCGAAAATTTTCTAAGCTATGGGTTTTGCTTAGAATCTAGTTGCAAGACAACCCAGATCGTCCGTTTTTGAAAATTTTGAATTTAGATTGAAAAAGCAGCAAACCCCATATTTCTTCAATTTTTCACATGAAAAACAGCTTTTGGGTTTTGTTCGAATACAATTAGAAATGGACACAGTTGATTAGATTTGAAAAACCTTGATGGTTGATTGAAAAAGCAGCCAACCTTAAATTTGAAATTTGCTTGAAAAAAGTTGTGATATGGTTTTCTTTAGAAGATTGATTTGAGAGGACCCGAATGATCAAAATTCAAATATATTGAGGATTTCACTGACATGCAAATAAAAAGCAATTGTTGCAACTTGATGAATTTTTTGAAAATTTCTTTAGAAGAATGAGATGATAAGACCTAGATGGTGAAAGTCAAAATCTTGGCCTTATTGAAAAATTTGATTTTTTGGATGAAAAAACATGAAAAACTAAGGCCCATCGCTGGTCTGAAAAAATTGATGAGAATCCCAACAAACTTGAGTTCTTGAATTTTGAAATATTACTTCAAACTTGCTGCTCAGCTTTCTCCTTGGAATGCACTACTTGCAAAAAATAATGAAATTGCATTGAAGAAGGGGTGCATTAAGTAAGACTTGGGTTTTGAAATAGGTTTGCTTTCTTTTGTTTTAATTTTCAGAAATCCTAAAATTGGCCTGTTCAATGAACCTGGACATTCTCTTCATCTCACAATTTTGAATTTTTTTGAAAATTCTAAAAATTTCACTAAGGCATTGAAAGTTGGGCACCCTTCTTGGCTAGGGGCGCCCATTTGCTTCAGAGTTAGCCATTTTCTTGAGTCTTTTAACTTTTGCACAATTTTGATCCCCTCCTTTGACCTCGATCTCCAACTTCCAGATTGATCCGATGAATGAGCTAGATGATTCATCGTGTAGCCTAACTGATTCTGAGAAGATTGTTCTGGAGGCGTTTTTGACGAAAAACTTCGTTTGAGCCTTCAAAATCATGGGAGCCTATTTTCTCCAGGGGCGCCCATGTTAACCAGTGTTAGCCATTTTTTAGTAATTTTCAAGTTCTTCATTTCCCTCTGATCTTCTGATGAAATCTTTGTTCTGGGAGCTACACTGATCCAACTGATTGGCTAACAGGTTCACTGGATAGCTTGGTTGAATCCGATGAAGTGATCTTGGGCATTGCAATTGCAAATTCTATCATTTCTGAGCTCAAAACCTCGGGCGCCGTTTCTCTCCAGGGGCGCCCAACTTGACCAGACTTAGCCATTTTTAACATTTCTTCATCAACTCTCTTCTACAGATGATCTCATAAGATCTGGTGACTCAGAGCTCGGATTGGCTAATGGCCGAGCTCATTGCAAAGCTGAGGAGATTTCAAGAGGGGTCTTCTAGAAGCAACTTCATCAAAAAGTTGAATCTGGGGCATCAAAAGCTTGGGCGCCCTTCTTGGCTGGGGGAGCCCAACTCAACCATACTTAGAATATTTTCTTGTATTTTCACCTTTGCTTTTGAATTTTGACTTTTGGCTTGTGTCGAACCCCCTGTTCAGCCTCTTGCATTTGTAGACTACCATCTCGGATTGACGTGCTGGAGATCTTGTTGGAAAGCTTGATCAAATTTGACGAAGTCATGTTAGAGCTTTACTGGCGAATTCATCTGTTTGGACACTCAAAAACTTGGGCGCCTTTCTCCTTCAGGGGCGCCCATTTGCTTCAGACTTAGAAAATTTTTCATTAGATTTTATCTTTAGATTCAAGCCTTCATTCCGTACCTTCAACTTTGATTTAGATTCATCGGAGATTGGCCAGTAGGATGCCCTGACGAAGATATTCATTGCGAAGCAGACTGAAATCCGGAGATTGAGCATTTTAGCAAACCCTAATTGTTGGATTAGGCCCCTTAAAAAGCTGGGCGCCCAAAGTTCCCAGACTTAGTCAAATTTTGGTGATTTTCATGTTTTGCATTCTGACTTCTGTTTGGATCTTCCTTGTTTGATCTTGAATTCCGGATGATTGGGTGATCTGATGACTGTATTGCCAGATTCATTGCGGAGCTGAGAGGAAATTGAGCAACCTTTCTTAGAATCTCAAACCCTAATTTCATCATCTGGAGCCCTAAAAAGATGGGCGCCCTTCTTCACCTGGGGCGCCCTGAAGAGCACAAAGATATACTGAGAGGGGGGGGGTGAATCAGTATATCAACAAACTTTTACCCTTTACAACCTTTATCAACTTCACACTCTAACACAACTCAACTATGTAAGAATATCACAATACGAACAAGTTGACACCAACAATTGTACTTTATAAATTATGTAAGCTTTTACAATGAATGTAGGCACCAACCTACTTGAATCACCAAATATGTAGTTTAGTAGGCACCAACCTACAAGGAGCACCAACCCCTAATGTTCGTAGGCACCAACCTATTGGAGGCTCCAACCCCACTTGCCAAGCACCTACTTAGCAAAGATAGAATTATCAAGAATAATACTCCACCTTTGATGTTGCTTCATCAATGGATGATGGACAATTCTACTCAAACAACCTTCTTACAAATCTGATGTATATGTTTTGTCTTCAATATTTATTGCTATATACAAAATCTGCTTTTATTCCACTTAAGTTTGCTTCATAAAATCTGCATGTATTCTTCGCACAACTGATCTAACACTGTCTCTAGACTTCCAAAGATCTGATTCAAAACAGTTTATAAATTTCTACTGAATCCTTCGTATTTGATCTTCAAATGATTCACTCTTTGCTATAACTTTCCTTCTTCAAACTGTAGTAGACTTCTTCAGAAATCTGTTGTAGTTTAATCATAGATCTACCAAACGTATGATCTTAAACTTACAGTATATCTCTGCTATAATGTACCTTATATGCTTTTCATCAAACTCCTCTCCTTATTGAATATACTTGATGGTCTTTGCTACACACACACTTTCAGCGCACCTCTGATTGTATTTTAAAGATCTAGCATTTATTCCACTCGATGCTCAGCACTTTCCATTCTTCAGATATCATACATTTCTCTCATACAGCACTTTGTGTTTCTTTTGATATAACAGTTATTCCATACACACTACACCACTTTCTAACTTCTATTTGTATCTTCAGAATCATATCCTTTCCCAGGAGACATATATCTATTCACAATATTAATCGTGTCTCTTATTCAAGACACTCCATCGCATCTCTTCATGGAGCGATTAAATATTAATAATTACTAACCACACTTTAGTAACCGTTGCATTCTTAATACATTCGTTGCTTTTGATTTTGTCTTATATGACTTTTGTCTTTTTGCTTATTTCGTCTTTATGTGATTTTTGTCTTATTCACAACCTGTTTTGTCCTTTTTTAATTACCTTGCTTTTAGTGATGAAATCGTATCACTTCATAAAGTCATGTCTTTTATTTTATGAAATCGTATCATTTGTTTTGACTGTCTTTCTCTGTTTTTTTTTTGTCTGTATTTGTAAATTTGTCTCTCCAATATGCCAAGTGTCTGAATGTCTCCAGATTAGAATGTGACCATTGATTTTTAACTTCTTTCTTAATCATAATATGTATATCCCAGAAAGAACCGTATGTGATATAGATATGTCCACTGCAATTTATCACAATTACTAAGTCTGAATGCTGAAAGATAATCTGATTATCTTCATTTCAAATCTGCGTACAAGTCTGAAACTCTTCAATATTGTGTTCTTCATTTGGCATATTGTGTACTCCAAACTAAATACACCATGTTCTTCATTTGACATCAATGACTGCAATCTGTAGGATTTCAACAATCTCAACAATCATTAATAACAACAAACTTCATTAATTTCTTGATGCTTTCTTGATCATTTCCAACTCCATTAACCTCTGCAATCTTCATGATTGTAACTAGCTTTGATCACAACACTTTGACATCAATGACAACATTTCCAACACGCCCAACTCAAGCAAACTTAGTCAAAATTTCACTATTTTCAGCTTTCTTCCTCGTTCTTCGTGCTTGCTCACCAACTCACCTCCTGTTGAATGCTTGAGTGTTGAATCTGACGCTTGGCAGCTAACTGACCTCCATTGATGACTTTTGAAGCTCCCGAAATGCTTTCTGAAATTGAAAAAGAAAAATAAACCCATTAAGGCAAAATTGCTTGTTTCTTGATTCTGACTGCACCAGCCTGATGAGGAAGTATTTTGAGCCAATCAAAATCAGTTTGAACCCTAACGGACCAACTTTCTATTTTTAGAAAGTTTTACCAGTATCTGTTTCGAAAGAAACCCAGAAAAACCCAAAAAAAGTTACTATTTTTAGAAATTTTCTAAAAATAGCAGTTTTCCTAAAAAGTAGGTGATAAGCGAGATGCAGGTTTTGTAGATTAGGTCGCTTTAGGCAAACCAGGATAAATTGATTTTGAAATTTCCGATGTTCCGCAATGCGTGTTTTCCCTATTTGGTTGCGTTTAGGAAGCAGGCGTTTTAGTGCGAAGCTTGGTATGGCATTTCCCGCCGTCCATGCATACCCGATTGCTGGAGACGAGGGAAATCATCTCCGCGTCTCCCAAGGAGACGGGGAGACGGGGAGACGTCTCCAAGTTTCCTTGGGAGATGTCTCCAAGTCTCCAAGTCTCCTTGGGAGACGCCCAGGAGTTTCCTGGGAGATTGGGAGATGCCCAGGAGTTTACTGGGAGACTGGGAGACGCCTAGGAGTTTCCTGGGAGACACCCAGGAGTTTCTTGGGAGACTGGGAAACGCCCAGGAGTTTCCTGGGAGACTGGGAGACGCCCAGGAGTTTCCTGTATTTACTACATTTTGAGTTTTGACATTTTGCTATTAGTATCTGTATTTACTATTTAGTTTACTGTTTTACTATTTGCCATTTGGCATTTGCTACTCATTGTAATGATGAATCATGTAATCATCTTTATAGACTTTGTGATATCTCATATGACATCAGATATTCATATTTTCGATATAATAGAAATCTCCAATTTAACAATTTCATTTGTCAAATTTTATTTAGCAATTAGCATTCAAGATATCTTCGTATTTAGATTTAGTATTTCAAATTTTGCTATGTTATAATTTTACTAATTTGAGTAATTTCCTATAGTTTCATTTGAAATGTAATTCTTATACTATTATACTATTATACATCTTTTCAAAACTAGTTTTTCAAGTACTATAAGTATATGTATAACTATATCAGCACCACCACCCCGCCACCCCCCCACCGCCGTCCCCCTGCCGTCTCCCTGCCGTCCCCAAACTTAGGCCCTTTGTCCCCCCGTCTCCGAAACGCGTTTCCCTGTCCCCCCGTTTCCCCGTCCCCCAGGCCCGTGGAACACTGGAAATTTCATGTTTTTACCCCTCATGCAAGACACACACCCAAATTTTGACCTTTTTGACAAATTTAACAAAACTTTTACTCATTCGTTCAAAATGTCTAAGTGTAGCAAAAATTTTAATTTTGGGGTACAACAAACTCCATGCCAACTAAAAATTGATGCAAAGAGCACACAATGGGCAAATGTCAAAAGAATAACAAAAGACTGTTTTTTGCTGTTCTAAGTTTTAACCCATGGACCAATTTGAAACATTGTTTGGTGAGTGTGGCATGGGACTTCTCATGAATTTTTTGGCAAGCTTGGTGGAAGGTATTTGCTAATAAGTTGATGGCAAGTAGCTCTCCAAAGGATTTTGACTTGCAAGTGCTTGTGGGTGGGTGAGTTACTCTTTGGGTTTTCTAAATCAAACTCAACAAGACAATAAAGGAATCATAAGATGGAATAAAACACAGCTGGACAATGTAGGCTTTAGACATTACTCCCAAGGCCATCTACTAATGGAGGAGCTCATTAACAGGCTAGTTTTTCTTTCTCCAATAGATGATTGAATTCTACAACTCGATACTAAATCCAGAGACTGAATTGTAACCTTGGCCTATTAAATTTGGAACTCTTTGAATCAAGTTTGCACTAGTAAATGGAGTAAAATCTAGGCATATCAAGTTTGGCTTAAATCAAATCTCTTTTATGGTTGCTAAAACATAAAAAGACCCGTAATATATGAAAATATTCATAAGAGAGGGAAAATTGGGTCTACTGTTTGTCCTAATTGCATGAATAATGTAGAAACAATTCAACACCTTGGTGGAGCTTGTAAAATCCATGGCTATTTTGATGTTCTAGGGTTTTGGAGGTTTTGAAATTCCTCAATTGTATTGAATTAAGGGTTTTGAGTTTGCAAGTTAGAGCTTTCTAAAACCCTCATGCGGTAAAATCCTAAACCCTAGGTCTAGTGTGCACTTTTGTTATATCTTTGCATTGACTTCCTGTGGCCGGTTCCTAGTCGTTTAAGTTATAACCTATGCCTAGGTTGTCATTCATTAACTAGCCCCTTGGTTCCTTTTCACCACTTGTGTCTGTAGGTCAAATAGTGGATCAAATGTCCTAAGACTAAAGTTTTTCCTAGGTTTGAAATAAATCTAAGTGTCAAAGCCTTATGTCGACCTAGTGGAATGACCCCTTTTAAGTCATAACTTAAAGCACGTGCTTTAATTTGTCTTGAAGTTGTGAGTCCTTCGGTCCCATAGCAATAGGTGTTCAATTTTTATTGGCCCCGCCTGCAAGAAATAAAATAATCACAAAAAAGAAAGTGCAGGGATGCGGTAGGGCGCCACGTATCTAGTGGACCCCACGGGCTCTTCGCAGAGCTCGTTCGAAGCTGGTGCTGGGCCCAAGGTTTTAATGGATTTGATTGTGACAACTGGGATCCACATGTTAGTTCCCCACTATTCCACTGGATATAGTCAACATTTACAAAAGAAACTAGCGGGAGTGTGGGATGTCTCCACGTCAGCTCCTCTGATGCTTCCAAAGGTAGTGGGGCCAGAAGAATATTTCAAGGGACAAGTGTCGACCCCTTATTGCATCGTGTTGGTCCTTTGCATCGCATTTTGAAGTTCACCTTGGAATATGCTACCTGCGATGTGCAATATTCAAGATCAATTTGATTGTAATGAAAAGGGAGGAGATTTGATGGTCATCACACTGTTGATTCACATCGCAGTTGTGAATCAAGAGGACTGAGTCATAAAAGTGATGGAGCGATATGAGGACATGTGTCTAAGGCGACAACTGGCAGTTTCTCATTGTGTCACACAACTCCTTCACATTGTGGAAATGGTTTTCGAGACCTAAGAATAAGTGCGATAGGATTATGTGAAGCGATAGAGATCAAGGGCTCGGGTTTGGACGAAGTCAATCTGACGGCCATGTTTTAAAATTCCAATGGGTTTTGATCTCGGTTGTCCATCCACGATCGAGCGGCCAGGATTCAAACCATTTCGCGGGAAGACCTGGAAGTAATGGCACAACTGCATTTCTAGAGACCAAATCAAACCCGATCGGCTCTGGATCAATTTTCTGCACTTCTCCCATATTGCATTAATGGCTTGGACGGTGTTGGCGCTCCTTTACGTGTTGCAGGTGCCAAATTCTTTTGTTAGAACATGCTCGCCTAGATTTAGTTGCGAATTTCTTGGGAGTTCTAGGTCTGTATTGATGAAGATTATGATGGAATGTTTGTTGGTGGTGTCAGAGCCGTTATGGCTAGGGTTGTTGCTTAGGTTTTTGGGGGGAAATTCAAATGTTTTGTGAAATCTAATTGGATTTCATCCCTACTGTAAACCCTAATTGAGTTAAGGTTAGGGTTTGAAATTGACTTTGAGTTATGCTTGCACTATAAAGGCAAGTTTTGTTGTCATTTGAAGGGTTTTGATTCTTAGTTTTTGTAAGTCTTTGTATAGAGTCAAGTCGAATAGGTAAGTCCTCTGAAACTTAGAGAAGGAATGTTGTAAGTTTGCTCTGTAATAGCAATAAATGATTGGAATACTCATTGTATTTGTCTAAAATTTGAATATCAATCTGTTATGCTCACCATCATTGTACTCATTATCTTCTGAATCGATATAATCAAGGGTTATGTCTGGTTCTCATATCACATTTGATGTTATGGGTGTTTGAATTGTTAGTTTCTATTCAAGGGATAGAGTAATTTTGCTTTTAGTTCATTCATTGGAGATTGTGTGGTTGCAGTATGGATTTGTAAGTAGTGTAATAGCATTGTTCTTTTGTTGGTTTCTTATTGTAAGGTAGAAAGGTTGTTAGAAGCCAAAGGTTGGTATGTTGTAGGAGTTTTACTTCATTTCTAGACTCTGTGTGGATAAGGCACTGGTCAAGGAGACTCACAAAGTTTGAAGCTAAGGTAGAATCAAACATAAAATCAAATCAAACGTTTTACTTTCCTGTATTTTTACTTTTTCATGTCCATTACCACACTACAAAGAACCACAAAAAGTATAGAGGGTTGCAAAGATGATTTAGCCCATCAAGTTACCTTATACCATTTTAGTGTGAAGAATCTGTTATAAATGGCATCATTGCATGTTTTTATTGTTGCATGATGTTATAGGGGAACCCACCTTGGTTTTGCAAAGCCTAAAGTGCAGAGAACTTGTAAATCTATCTCTTATTCGTTGGCCATTGACCTAGGATTTCTGAGCATAAGGATTAGCTAACCTTTAGGAAAACCTAAACAATCAGTTGGAAACACCCATAGATTGGTGACTCCATTGGGTAAAAAGAACAAAGAATCTCTGGGTGAGCAATTGAAAATCTGCTCTGCGTCATTCGAGCCACCACCAGATTTGGTGACTCCATTGATGACGATAGAAGCGTATGTATTTGGGAGAGTCAAGAACTTTGCTGATATGAAGTTTTGGGTTAGATGATCCAAAGGACCTTCATACTTGAAGAGGAAATTTGTTGCAGTACCTCGTGAAGTTTGGTGCTTTGTTGGTGGAGAGAACTTAGAATGAAAGTTGATCTTTGAATGAGGTTCCTGCTGCTTGAAGATCTTATCCTCTTTTAAGAGGTGGCGACTCTAAATTTTTTTTGTTACGTTATAAGCAAGAGTTTTGTGGTTTGCAACATTTTTTCAGGTATTTATCTATTGCTATATTTTAAATGAAGGTCAATTATTAATGTCCAAGAAAATATTGTCCCCTATTTGGTGTTTCAAGGCATTAAAAGAAAGGGAATTGAGAAAACATGATATTCTGAAAGAAGCATTAAGAAGTAGATAGTTGTAGAGGGATAGATATTCATTAGCGAATATGTATAACCAGGTGGGTTCCCCCTCTACAAGCTATTCCACCATGATTGAGCCACAGTCATATCCTCAAAGAAAATGTTTCTCTATAGAAAGATATAACCCTCTGGATTTCAATAAAATCTAAGGTTATCCACACTTTGTCCCAAGAGAAATAAATGAATACCTGCCTAAGTTTAGAGGAGGTTATGAAGAGTCAGCATTAGAGCATCTGCAAGTTTTCACTAGTTTGATGGTGAAACGTCAGATAACAAAGGAAGATGTCATGAAATTTTTTATAAGAACTTTAGAAAATGGTGCATGGGACTGGTTTTTTAATCTTTCTTTGCATTCTATTTGTTCATGGCATAAGCTTGAGAGTTGAGATACTATTC
>VDFB02008627.1:0-16731 GCA_007258455.2 Sequoia sempervirens
ATAACTCCATATTAGCATATCTAATGAATATCTTGAGCAAACTGCATGCAAATATCAAGCGTATATATATCAATAATTGACTATGCATAAAATCAAATTTAAAGGACCCAACTCACTAGAGTTAATACAACGTATCGTACAATCGCCCATACACAGTATCTAGCAGTAAATGTATATTCAAAACTTTTATTCTCATGCTACCTAATAGCTCACTTCTTCCAAGAGTATCTCATATAATTCAAGCAAATTGACTCAAGAACTCATTGACAGTGAGGTCTTTTACATCTGGATACAACTCACTGCCTTCCACACCAACAGATCTGATTTCAAAATTAGTTTGATCCCCTTTCACATATATGCTGTGAAAGATACCCAAAAAGATATTCCCTAGAAAAATTGTCTCTGCAATGCCAACAAGTACATAGTTGTTAATTTTACTTTTCATGGTGAATCTCAATATTAAAAAAAAACAAATCTCTACCATTCAAAACAAATCTGCTTCTGCTTTGGTTTACATGGTACACTAATACCATCAAAAAGTAATAAGAAAATGTTGTTGCCTGGCTTGAAACAACAATCGAACAGCAAGTAAATCCACCTTGATAGGTCTACATAGTAGTTTGGCATAAAGGACATCAAATAATCTTATTTACCAGAATTACAACACCCCTTGCAGCAATTATGAAAATGTTAGCACAAGAGACTGTACCATGGCACACTTTCTCTAGAGCCTCAAAGAGTTTATGTTGGATAGTGCATCCTTCCCTCCAGCCATGTTGGAGGTCTTATCCAGAAGCAGAGAACCATCACATCCCTACAAAAAACAACATAATATACATAGTTATATATCAGCTATGTATAGTTCCATTAATAAGCTTATAATCCCCTCTATAGCTTTGATTTTTCACTTAAACACAGATTATGCTTGCAAGTCACAACCTCATTAAGAAAAACTCCAAATAGAATAAACTTATGAATTTAGGGGTGCCCTAAACAATCATCTAAATAAGCAAATACTCTCTGATAAGTTCAAGCATTTTTACTAAGGCCTAAAGTACATTAAAAAGTATCTCTATCTCACATTAACTGAACAATCATGATATTGTAGGCGTAAAACAAAAGCAACATTTTGGGTTCTCTTTTCATGGCCATCTCCATCGCAGACCTCGCCACAACTTCTGTCATGGGGCAGCTAGCTCTATAAAATCCTTTGTATAACTCCTACTGCATTTGATGCCTATTTTCATCATCCACAAGAAAGGAAGTTACTATTATACAAAAAATGATCAGTATAGCTATTATACAAAATCTTGAGACCATAATATACTTAATTGAATGAGATTTTAAACTTAAAGTAACATATACATGATAATATATTTGTTTTGTTGACAAATAAGATGGAATGAACTTGAAGAAAAATTCAATTTAATATAGTTTGGAGTCATACAATTTGTGTAAATTGTTCAAGTACACCTATGACACATCATGTTATTCAAACCAATTCAAGTGGTTCAGCTCGCTCTTCAATAACATGTAATATTCTTTGATGTTCATCACTATCTAGTCTCCACTTACGACGTCCACGTGCACGTGGAACTGGATGAAGGGATAGGGCAGTAGCAACTACTAGGTGGCTATATTGATATACTTTGTTCTCAAGTTGATAATCAATAAAATGAATCCCATGCTGAACAATTTTGACTTGTTTCAGATATGTCCCTTGCAGTACAACTGAACCTGTGGGAACCAACATTCAAAAGTAAGACATAACATTTAGAAGGTCAATACGAGTAACAAATTCAAAATATATACATTCAATAGATAAATCTTGCAAGAGCATCTATTTATTTTGTCAAACCTGTGGGGAACGACATTCCATCACTCGTTTCTGATTCTACTAGCTTCCACCTCTCTCTTGTGCAACGCAATAGATAATAACTAACACCTTCTATGTTTCCAGCCTCTGCTATGACTGCAAAAATATCTCCTGCACCAAATTTACATGGAAAATTTGTAAAAAAAGGAGTTCCACTATCATTTAAGTATATATAAATTTACTTAAAATAAGTAGCAAAAAATTATTAAATGATTAAGTTACAAATTTACAAAAGCTCGTACATGTACGATATAAATATATACACATACATACCCTTTTTAATTAGTCCTGAAATATGGTCATAATCAATTGAAATCAAAGGAATGTCTTCAAAGCTTTCATCTTCATCTTCATTGTATGTGTCACTAACATCTAGTGGCACCAAATTCCATCCACTGACATATCCTTGTTGTTGGTTGTTGCATTCATCATAGTTTTCTAAAATGCAGTCATAACAAAAACATGAGTAATCCCTAGTCTGCAATGTCCACGGGAAACTATTTGTACTCATGGCAGAATGCAAAGATCTTGTTTTCTCTACCCTCTTGCATCCATGCATTGATCTTCTATCCACACCTACAAAAATTAATTTTGCATTAAAAAATCATAATTTAATATAAATATATTCAAACTAAAATAAATAAACTTGAATGTACATATATATGTATATTTAAAGATTTAAATATAAACAAAAACATACCTGATATCTCCCAAAACACTCTATGTGGAATGGATCGGTTGTTTGTTGAAGATGTGCCAACCTCATTTGATGCAAAGTGTTTCTGACACCATTCAACAACATCATGCGCATCTTTTATACGATCTCCTTCATAATTCAGTTGATACTTTCTTAGAGCACGTTTGATGCAAGCTCCTGCACCATCATGTTCACCCTTTCCGTGTCCACTCTCAAAGAAGCTCCAAACATGTGGTATGTTGTCATTTCGATGATATCTACAAAGTGCATAAAATGGCCTTGAAGATTTAAATTGTGAAGCACATCCATCTGACCATACAAAATGCTTTTCAATTTTGACACCCCTGATTGCCAAATATTCAAAAAAGTTTTTGAAACAATGTTGTACAAATAGAGTGTCGTGCTCTTTGTCATCACTAATATAAAAGTGATATTCTTTCTTAATGACTCGTTCCTCAGATGTACTGTCAACACCATCCAAATCCATTTGTGCATGTCGATAACACACATGCACCATAATAGTGATCTGCTCTGAAAAATAATATTGTGATTGAATCTCTTTTTGATGTACAAAAGAGTAATTCTCTGCAAAGTCAACTACTTATAACACTGTTCCAAGTGGGAATGTATCTCTTAATGTCTGAAACTGTTGTGCTTGCCACTTAGAAAAGAAAGCATGTTGTATATATGGTTGTATCAATTTACGAAACTTTTCCATAAATGTTCCAATAGGTATCTCCTCTTCTACATAATCTAACCTTGTTGATTCTTTGCCACTTTTGGTATGAAACTTGATATACTTGTAACTCTTGCAATTTACCAACTTTGTCAGGTCGGTATCTTCATCTCTCAAAGGCATTTTAGCCAAATTTCCACATGTTTCACAGTGTCCTTGTATGCAACTTATTTGATTGGTTGCATTATCATCATTTGATTTATCACATAGGATGGATGCTATGAACTGACTTGCTTGTCTAGGAGGCGCATTCTGAATACCATCACTTTCTTCTCTAATCTTTCGGAACACTTGATAGTAGAGATCAAATTCAATATGATAACGACAACAACAAGTTTCAAAAACCTTGTTTGTTTTCACATAGTATGGCTTTAACCTTTGAAACGTTGTTTGCCCAATCTTTATATGTGGATTTGAATTACAAAACATTACATACATCTCATGTTGTGTTATGTCTAGCCAATGTTTTATATGTAATTCATTATTATTGGGCCCAATCCTGTGTCTGATAACATCTCTACTATTTGATGAAGGACGGGTATGATCATTCCAAAAGGTTGAGATGAAGTTCCTAAAAACATCTTGAATCCTGTCAGATCGAGGAGCTCTACACATAATTGCCCAATTGCCTTCTGAGGTACTATCATCAAGAATCTTTCTCCTTTTGACATATTGTGTCAATGTCTTTCTGCTGAAACCAATCTCGGTTGAAAGTGAAGAGATTTGTCTTTTTTTGGCCATTTTTTCACTTAAAATTGATGTCAACATGACTCTTCTTGAAATTGCCTTATCTGCTGATCGAGACTGTTTCCCAATGGACCCCAAACCTTTTTTCAAATTTTCAACAATGTCTTTTTGTAAGTGTGAACCTTTCCTCTTTTTTGTACTTGTATCTACACCCAACAATTGTAATGGCTCTTGTAGCTCATTACTTAGAAGTACAATTGATAATAGTTGGGCTTGATCGAGTGTATCAAGGTTATTGAAATGAGCAATTATTTGCTTTGCAGTTTTGTTCATTGACCTCCTACTACTATTTCTAGGTTGTTCAGCATAAAACTTCAATTTTTCCATATCCATTTGAAGTAAATGATCTAAATTTCTAGAAGAAATTTTTCTCTTCACCTCTTTAGCTATATTCATATGCTCATCCATGATGGTATCCCGAAGTGATCCTGACCCCTCTCCAATATTCATTCCTTGCACTTGGGCCTCCTCCCTAACATCAACTATATGTTCTTCAACCTCATTTGCTCCAGTATCTAAATTTGGCTCGACTTCTACTTCAGTTTCTGTATGTTGAGCCCCTACACAAAAACACATAGAATATATTTAACATATGGAACTTAAAGGATGATTTTAATTAATCACTAGGTGGATCTTGACTATGATAAATTAAGCTGTAGTTTTAAAAATATACCTAGTCTTGCAAGAAAAGGATGAGACTGGGTTACTTAGGATAACTATGAAGCATAAACTTTTGTTTTATCTTTAAGATCTAATACTTAACTCTATGCTTAAGAGAGATTATAATTGGTCCAAATACAATGACAGTTCTAAGGGAAAAATTTGCAAGGCAGATTATGGTTCTCATGACCAAAGGAGCAGCCATTTGAAGGACAACATTGAAGAAAACAACTGTGATCATCCACAGGGAACAACAGACCGGGGTGACAAAGACAAATGTATTGGAGGTGACAAGGTACCAAAGTACTTCAGGTCATGGAGGGAAGTATAATCTTAGTTGCAATTTGTTTTTCAAGATTGGAGGTTTCACTGCATTGATGCAACATCATAAACTCTTGGTATTATAATGATACAATTAGTGATTCACATCAATCTAGAGAAATCATTGACATGGAATAAAGAATGCACTAGTGTGAATGGCAAGGAGAACTACAGACTTGTTTGCTATATGTCAGTGATAAAGACAAGGTACAGCTGAGACTAACATGTCAGCAAATCATGACTGCAGACTTACCAAGCCTGACTCAAACTTAGATCCAAGATTCCTGACCACGTCTAAACACACTGCATTTGAATGGGAAAATATCATGAGTGCAGGGACTTATGGGGATTTGTCTCTATGAAAAGTATATGACATGCTGCAGGATCATTTGTAGATCACTTGTAACAGTAACAGTGCTACAAGTGTTGTTCAAGCAGCTACAGGTGTTGTACATGTTGCTACATGCATCATGAAGACTGCTACATGCATCATATAGTCTGCTACAGGTGTTGTGTATGTTGCTACATGCATCATGCAGGCCGATACAGGCATCATGTAATCTGCTACAGGTGTTGTGCATGTTGCTACAATGCATCATGCAGGCTGCTATAGGCTTCATGTAATCTGCTACAAGCATCCTGCAGGCTTCTAGAGGTGATAAAAGGTTGCTGCAGGTATTAAATGATATGTAGTGAGTGTATGAATAGAGAAAATATGTTTGCCAGTCCTTGGCACTGGTTTGGAACATCATTGGTGGATTTCTGGCACAAATTTGGAGTATGCTCAAATGATATGTAGCAAGTGTATGAACGAGAAAATGTGTTTGCTAGTTTTATTGGTGGATTTGTGGCACCAAGCATCCATATCTTCATTTGTTTCAAAGTAGTTTTAGCTATTATTATGTTGAGAGCCATACAACGTGGAAGACAATGAAAGGGACAATTTTGTTCCTTGCTTGGCAACTATTTGACTTTGATAAGGGTCATGCTTTTTGTTTTCCCACACTTAGTGGTGCCACGATGACAAACATTAGTTAAGCGGATTGTTATTCTTCTTCAGCCAGGACTATTTGCCTTCCATGGAGTTGTGAAGGCAAGAAGCAAACTCTTGGCATTCTCTGTTGGAGGCCATTAGAGCTAGCGAGTAGTTTGTTTGGGTTTCCATATCAACAATTGGGCAAATTATCACCTAAACTAACTGTTTTACCACTTCACTTAATGGAAAGAGGTAGAAAAAATTGTTTGAAATTAATCTACTACAAAGCTGATGCATCGAAAATGTATTTTTCTCAAACTTTGGACTACTATTTTAACACACAACTTAATCAACAACTTGGCTATTTGTGCACAACATCAAAGTTTGACATATCTATGTATTAGTATTTCATGGAAAGGTCTATGTTTTTGCAGTTTTTAGAAGAGAAGTAGTATTGCTCACAACTAACCTTCATTACACACTGACTCAAGAAATGACCTACACAAATATACCCTTTTTGCTTTAAAAATGATCAAAATAAGGCATTCATTCAATTATTTACATATGAAAGTCACAAAAATGACATCAATTACCTCACATACATAATCGAAAAAAAATTCTTGAAGGCCAGAAGTGCTCAACTTTATTGATAGAAGGTTTTTATTTACAGCAAAACAAGTCTAAGAATGTATTTCTCTTGAAAAATACTTGAAAAAAGTGTTACAGTGTTTTATTTTCAGTCTCAAAGGCTCAAAATCTAAGTTACAATGCCACAATGACCAGAAAAAAACTTTAGCCAAGTTTACAATACTTTACCAAAATGAAAAGAACTCATTGAAAATGAAAAAAGTCTTTCTTTTTGTCCACTCTATGGTAGAGGAAAAGTAGGACAACATCCAATGATAATTAAATGACCCATTATGACTATTGTTGACTCTGCCCGTCGCTTGAAACTAACTTCATCATGTTTGACAATTGAAAACTCCTTGGTGGCATTGGAGAAGGGAAGTGTTGACATTTTCAACTTCTTTTCATCTCATATTATTGTCGTGAGACTCCTATATGTCTGCCAACTGATCCTATATCTGCTCTTTGACCCAGCCAATTGCTTGCAGTTGTCCATCCCTATTCAAATTGCCTTCTAGATACTCTCAACTACTCAAAACTACCTCTTAATATCTTCTCCAACTTCTACTCATTTCCTTCAAATCCTTCTATGTTAAGTGTTGGATGCTCTCTTAATTTTAATTGTTATGATATCTACTCCATTGAAGCTACTCTTCATACCATTTGAATACTCACTATCCTCAAATCATGATTCTTTATTGAACTTTTATTTCATATCTTCATTTGGCTCATATTTCTCTGTAAGGTTGCATTTTGTGTCTCATGATCCTTTCTATTCAATTATTCAAATCAACTTCCAAAAAACAAGCACCTTAAAAAACCTCAATATGATCTTCAACAATTATTGCAGTATAAAATTCATTCTTATCATTCATTCAAGATTAACCTAGTTTCCTTGTAAGTTTCTAAAAAACCTTACCATCATCTAAGCCTTGATTCATTTGTTATGTGTGAAAATTAGGGAATCATTTGCTGCCACAATTTCCTTGCTAAAAGAGCACCATTGTCACTCCAAAAAATGCCATATTTACCATTTACATGAGCATAATCACTAGAAATGTGTAAGAATTCCTCATGACTTTTGAAAGACTCCAAACCATCCTTGCTACCTTATTTGGATTTGATGATTGTCATGTATTCCTTTGGCTGAGACTGAACATATGACTTATGTGCACTATCATATCATATTTTCCCTTTGAATGTAGTTTTTAGCTTTAAAAGTATAAGCATATTCATATGGATACCCATCTTCATTTGAGCTCCCTCTCTTGACTATCTTCATTATGGTGACTATGACCATTGATGTTTCATGTCATTTTTAAAACTATATCCTCTCATTCACTAATCTTCATGTATATTGATAATGCTTCAAGTTTTCACTATCATATACTCTTCATACCAAGGTGATTGATATCCTTTTGTAACTACCCCTGAACTTTATCCTTGTATTATGTTGATCCACTTTGAACTGTTATTGTTGCCTCACTATCATAGGGGTTTCCTTCACTTTTGTCCTCTCTTACTGTGTCTTCTATTGTTCATGCTATGAGTGTCGAATTCCTTTTAAATCCTTGCCCTTGAATTTAATAACCTAATTAGTATGGTATAAGGTCCTCCTTTATCCTTTACAGACCTACATTATACTCATCAACTCACTTCCTATCTTTGGAAGCTTCTGTTCCATGGCTGCAAACTCAGGAAATAGGTCTTTACCACTATTCGTTACATTTGCATTATGCACTTTTACTAGCAAACAACCTTTGGACTTTCATACAAGATCATTAGCCAGTTACATAATACCTAGGTGTATCATGAACATCCCTCTTATAAGGTTTGAAATCTTTTATCAATATACTCTTATCATAGCTCTGTCCCTAATATTCATGAAAACTTGCTTCTCTAGACATAGGAGTCATGATGTCATGGATTCATATATTTTGACTATATTGTTAAGAATGGGCTATCTTTGTGAGACTATCCTTCTCACTACCAGAGCTATGCTTTTTGTCCCTAATATTCCTAACAATGTCACCATCCTTGCTTGTTCGCATATTCCTACCTTCTTTTATCTTCACTTCCTATGGTGTTTTCCTTTCTCATGGACAATGCAGTTTTCATAGGTATGATTATTGCATATGTCAAAAATCCTTATCCATGCCATAAATTTCAATATATATGCTCAATGCAATGTCCAACACCCAAGTTTCCTACAGAATTGTTGATCCTACATAGCTAAAGGATCATACATTCTACAAACACCACCAAATAATGACTCTCATTCAGCAATCAGGCCTATTTAGACTTCTTAAGACTGTCCTCTCCTATCTATTTTGTCATGCAATATCAAAGGACCCTCCCAGACCTTAAACATAGTTTTAATGGGATGAAATACAATTCAACATATGATTCTTGAAAGGTTGTTGCAATCATTAACCATAGGAAACTCTAAAATGCACTATACACTCAGCCTTGTCTATGACTGTAACAAGTCTGCCATACAGGACAGCGGCATAAAAAGGTCTCAAGCTTTCAAAGTTTTTATAAACCATAGCTTAAAAAAGTTTCTTAGAAATCCTTGACACCATATACAAACAGATTCACCTATCAAGAATGCCAACTCCTTCATCAAATTACTCAAACCCTTACTGTACTCTGTCATCCCCAGTCTGGAATCATACAAAATCCAGCCCAGGGCATCATGGAATGATAAACAAACTTAATCCTTTGGGTCTGCAACTTTGCAACATGAAATTCCACAAACATATGCTTTATTTCACCAACTTTTAGATTTTTTCCCACCGTACAAAATAATAAATTCAACAATTTTAAATGCTCACTGTTTACCCTCATAGGATTTCAGGCAGTCTTCAATAAAAATGCTATAACTTTTCACTTTCTCAATGAAATGAAACAAAACAAAGACCAGATTAAAATAGATTCAAACCTCTACCACATCCAACAAATCTCAGGCCCATTAGTGGTCCGTACAGTCCGTACCATCTCAAAGAACAGTGAAAATAGGTGTTAAAAGCAGGGTTCTTTATTAATTCTCCTTCTCAAATTCAATACATCTTCATCCACGCCAATTTACATAAGGTATACCACAATTTGGATCCTAAACATCTGCATAAGGTATTCTAAAGATTCATTTGACTCTTTATTGAATTCTAGACTTGTCTTTTCTTTTCTTTTTTCACATCATAATTTCAAATTAGAGAATTTCAAATTTAAATTTTATGTGTCCATTTGTAACAACAGCCTTTAATGATTATTCCACGTGTATATAAACGAGTCTTCTTACAATCTTTACCCGAAAGCCATATTTGGTGGAAATTTGCTCATAATCTCTGCTCAATTTAGATAAAAGATGGATGTTCTGTATTAATATAAATGTTGTGTTATTGTATTTAACCGCATTTTTTCAGTCTAATCCTTGAGGGGGCATTACATAGGATGGTGGTGTTTGTGAGAAAGACACGTGATATTTTGTCAAAATCCAGTGAGAAGAAATGGATCTAAGGCAGTTCATAAAGATATGACAACCTGCTATAAGTGTGAGAGTACCATGCCATGGCAATTTAGTCAACAACCTCACTGATATATACAGATATAGTGATATATCGAGATGTATGTGAAACACTTTAAAGATGTTATGTATCTTAATCATATATTCATATTCTTCATAAATTTCTAAGCCCAAATGAAATCAAGGGACTAAGCATCCTCTAATATTATGCACTAATATGTGAATAACATTACATTTGTGGTAGACAAAGAGCACACTTTCATGGAGGTAGTGGAACCACTCACATTCTAGATATTGCAATTACCATATGAAATAAATGATAAACTAGTCTATGCAAATGCTAAGGCTATGTTGGCTTTTCGCAAATATCAGAATGTCGAGAGATCTGATATTTAGTAGAGATAATTGAAGGATTTCTTGAAACATTAGTCATAATGTTAAGCAAAGAAGAGAAGAAACAATATAAATATAGGAAAATTAAGGAAAGAAGCACTAGATGAAGTTATGGTGAAGTTATAGAAGTAGAATAGAGAAGAAAGTATGTAATATATTATAGATGGATGATATATAGAAGAGAAATATAAGAAAGAATATTGATGTATAAATGAACTATGTAGCAGAGATATATATGATGAATATAATATATTGCATGATGATCTAATGAATGTATGATGTGCTATTATTTATTTGTGAATATATGTGTATTTTCAATTTTAATTGTTCTTTCCTACCACATCCTTTTGTAACTCACCACATAAGTTATTGTCTCCCTTTTATTGCTCATACTAAGGTATAAGAATTACACCAAAGTAACTTAGGACAAAAACCTTTATCTATGCTCAATTTTTGCTAACAAGGTATGTCATGCTTGAGGAGCACTTCAAGCCAATTACACCATTTTACACCATTTGTCTATTTTCATAACAATTACCTAGTGATTTTTCCTTTCGTTATGTTACCCTTTCTTGAATACTCTATTCTTGAATTTAATAGAATAATTAAGGTTGCACCCTACACAAATATTTCATCCTACTTATTAAACACGAATTATCCTTGAAACCCCCACTTGTCATTGCTACTTGTAGAATCCACCTTGCTTCTTCTAAATTGGACTTACATTACTATAAGAATAGATGACCTTATTCCATTATGGATTACACTCCTAAAATGGTTTATTCTTCTTACCTTGAGTCTTGACCCTAGGTCCCCTTTCCAAGAAAGTCTTGTCTTTGGCCCTAATGATCTTGAGAATCATGGAAGAATGCAATTTTTTGGTGGTGAAGATATTAGAATGAATTTTTTTGGTGGTGAAGATATTAGAAGCACTAAAGTCACATTCAAAAAGGGGAAAAATATGATGAGAATGACCCCATTTTGGATGGTATACTAAAGGGAGTGGAGGGTAGAAAAATAATCTTAAGGTGAAGAGTAAAGTGAAAATGGAGGATGAAATTGATTTGGATGATGAGGTAAAGTGAAATATTTATGCCTTGCCCCTCTTATTTCACTGGCTGATCTTCCATGCCATTCTCTCTCTTTAGAGGTTGTTGCTTCAATTGTGAACTTGATTGCAAATAAAAATATTGATATGAACAAAGAGGTTATCATTCATCATACAATCCTTAAGTGGTTCTTCATTGAGACCAACAAAATGAAACTAAAAACTATCTAAATGGCTAAGAAACTTCCAAGGAAAAGGTGCTTGTCCCTATGAAAGAAGAACAACTTTTCTTCAAACATTGGGAGGTTATGGAATAAGTTAGTGAATTGAAAATGGAAAACACTAAGAGTGGTGAATGAATTGCATTTTTAGAGAAATATTTTATGGATCAAAGCTATTCTAAGGAGGGTAATTAAAGTTAGTAGAGCCCCCATAAAGAAAAATGCCAACAACATTAAAATGTTACAAGAGAGATTGAAATCTTACTCCATTCTTGATTAGATCAAACATAGCTTGAGAACTAGAGGACACAAAGTAAAGGTGATGAAGGGAGAATGATGACACAACCTTCATGGAGAAGCATCTTAACTTTGTGTAAGATTGGAAAGTTGTTGTTTCTCTCTATCAACTGTAAAATTCCTTGGATTCTTGTATTCCTTTGATAGATTCCAATTGCATCCCCTTCTATGGCTTTCCAGTAGTTAATTTTGTAGATAATTAGCTATCTCTTTTGTTCTATTCTCATCAATTTTACCATCAATTTTTTCATAATGTCACACTTGTGATTTCTATTAATAATGCTCAGTACCTATTCACTTTTTTTGTCTTCTATTAAAGGCTTTTGGTATTTCATGGTAATTAATCATTTCGGGTATTTATTTCATCTTTAAGTGTGGGGCTAATGAAGGGAAATGCATGTTAGTTTAAAAAAAAGAAAATTAAGGTTGCAATATTAAATCTAGTGTAAATTAAGATATTATCACTCTTAAATTTCTACAAAGAATGCATGAAACTAAATAATTTTGAGATAGGTTTGAGATAGGAAATTTTACGTTGATCAAAAGAAATATATTAATCCTCCTACATAATTCTTGAATAAAAATATAAAATGGAAGGTTAAAGGGATACAGAAGGAATAATATTGGGAGAGGCACAAGTTTGGCATACCTTGTTTTCGTCTATGATATCTTTGCAAGCTTTCTTCACGTAATCTTTGTTCCTCTTCTACTGAATTCTTTCGTTGACTCTTCCTTTGTCTTGTTTTTTTGTTTCCCATCTCCTTCTTTGTAAAATATTGCTTGAAAATTCCTCTAATCTTCTCCTCCAAAGCCTCTTCTAATCTTCAAATATTCTCCTCCAATAGAACAAATTTTTTTTTCACAATTCTTTAGATATTCTCCTCCAAAGCTTTCCCTGTAAAACCAAAAAAAACCAAAAAAAAACCAAAACAGCTTTGACAATTTCTATGATTTTTTTCTTACTTATATAGAAAAAAATTCACATGCTTTCATAATAGAAACTTAAAAAAACAAAAAAATAATTGCAAATAATAAAAAATCAAAAATGCTAATCTTAGAAAATCCAGAAATTAGTCGTTGAAATGCGTTTTTTGGAGCCTTCGTTCGAAGGCTATCTTAGAGGACGCTTTGGTGGAGAAATTTAGCAGAATGGAGGGGGTTCATTCGAACCACCTGTTCTAATGAAGGGGGGTTCGAATGAAGGGGGGTTCTAATGAACCCCCTTCATTCGAACCCCCTTCATTAGAAGGGGGGTTCTAATGAACCCCCCTTTTTTCTCTTTCCCCTCCACCATTTCAAATTTTATGTATTTTTTTGACTATCGAAGCCCGTTAAGGAGGTGCAGATGGATTCAAACTTGATAAACCAAGTTGGGGGAGTGTAGTGCTCGAAACATGCTTTCCAACAACTATAAATTTAATATATTTTGTTTTTATTTTTCATTTTATTCTTTTGATTAACTGGACATAGGTTTTTCACTGAATTTCAAGTTCAGTGAAAAATCATTGTGGAAAAATATTAAATTTGAGAAAAAAAAAATTGAAAAATATATACGCCCTAGGTATTGGTGTCCTTGTTCTAACAAAAAAAAAAAATTGAATTTCACTACATACCAAAAAAGTTATGCGTGTCGAAGTGCACCTATGTCTAAATTGTAAATTTTTTGACTTCAAAACTTAATTAAAAAAAAAATATTCAACAAAACGTTATGAAACAAAATGAAGCCAATAGATATCAGTGTTAGCAACCTAAATTAAAAAGAATCAAAATTTTATCCTTTGTAGAAAAAATGTTATGCTTGTCGAAGTACACGTCACTTTTTAAAAATGTTGTTTACTATAAAAAACTAGTTATCAAAGGAGACGCCAAAAAAAAGAAAAATTAATTCCAATTTTTTTAAAAAAAATATATTTAAAATCTTTAGAAAAAATCTCACAAATCACTAGTTTACATTATTTTCAAATTCCTAATAGTTTACCTACTATAGGTGTCAGAAAGTGAAGTTTTTTTTGAAAATGTTGATTTCAGTGTCAAGTTTGGCCAAAAAGTGTAACCCATTATTGTGGGATGACCCAGGTAAAGTGATCACTCCAATCAGTTGCTTTCCTACATTTTCAAATCCCTTTTTATTTATCAACACCAAGCTTATCCAAAAGGTTTATGCTACACACATTTAAGGCTGATCCATTGTCAACAAGGGTTCGCTTTATCCTTGTGCTATTGTATTGAGATATGATCATGAAAGCATCATGTTGTTTTTCCACTTCCAAAGGAGGTAGCTCACTTTGGTGTAAAATAATATCAACATTTATTCCTTGAATCAGGGCTTCTATGTCATTTTTTTGCACATTAGAAGAGATAGGAACTTGTTGCAAGGTAGTTTGAAGCATAGTGTGATAATTAGGTGAATTCTAAATTAGGTCCCATAGGGATATCTTTGTAGGAGTATTCTTAAGTTGTTCAACAAGATCATACTCCTTCCCACTATGTGAAGTTAAAAGAGGAGCACTAGGAAAAATGGGATTAGGTAAAGGGAGGGATGTTGAAGTTGTTTTTCTTGGTTATGAGTTGATCCTAGTGTTGTATGTATGAACAATGGTATTGTAACACAGTTGCTGCAAAAAAATGTTCTTAGGTCATTTGAAGATAAGGACGAGTTTTTTTTGAACTTGTGGTTTTTGGGAAGGTGGATAAATGATAAGTTTAGGTTCAAGAGAGTACTTCAATGGGTATCTAATGTTCATAACCTCAGAAGACTTATCATTATTTTCACTATCTCTTAGTGAAGGGGATTCTAATGTCACTTCCTTATCTTCATCTAAGGAATTACTGTTGTCAATATTCTCATTTTCTTCCATCGTGATATCTTCCCTAGTAGGAGATTTTTTAAGATAATTATAAACCAAATGTTCTTGGCATTCAAGGATTGGTTCTTCCAAAATGACTTCATCACAAATAGGGGAATGATCAATGGTTGAATTTTCTTGCTTATCAATGATGGCATTATCTTGTTCAAGAATGTTTTCCTCATGACTTTCATTGGTTGTATCTTCTAACACCAAGGCATCTTCCTCACAACTAGTAGAGATACTAGGAGATAAACAAACATAGTTATCATGATTATTCATAATTTCATTCCTTTGTCCTATAATGTCTTGCAAAATAGGATAGGTAGGGGAAGGATCATAAAGAGGATTGTCATAAATCTTAAAGTTTTGATCATCCAACACCAACATATCTTACTCACTTACACTTTCATCCTCTAGAACATTATCACAAGAGGTGAAGATGTTGGGAGATGAATGTATACTAGTTGAAGTTTCAATGGTTATATGGTCATCATGATTACCTATGGTTTTTTTCTCTTGTTCATCAATGTCTTGTTTGCTAAGAGAGGTAAGAGGAGAGAAATAACTAGGACTCTCAAAACTCTCATTGATTGGT
Organism: Sequoia sempervirens; assembly: GCA_007258455.2. Classification (NCBI taxonomy): domain Eukaryota; kingdom Viridiplantae; phylum Streptophyta; class Pinopsida; order Cupressales; family Cupressaceae; genus Sequoia; species Sequoia sempervirens. The sequence goes on from VDFB02008627.1 coordinate 15,570, forward strand.
TCTTTTAACACCAAAATATCTTCTTCACAAATAGGAGAGATATTAGGAGAAGAACGAATATGATCATTAGGATTGTCCAAGGTTGTATTCTCTTTCACTAGAACACTCTCATAGGGAGGGGATATGAAATTTTTCTTAGTGTTCCTAGGTGCTGCCACAATAATGGGTTACACTTTTTGGTACATCCTGATTTTTTCCTAAACTCACATATTTTTGAAAAATATAATAATTTAATACTTTAAAGGTTTCAATTAAATGATTTTAATTGATCAAACCCCCTTGGATAGAATCTTGTTAGTTTTAAACCATGCTTATAATGTAGTCTCCTCTACACCTATTAAAATGTTGATAAAAAACCACTATTGATTTACCTTTTGGGTGATCAAATGAATTCATTTAAAATTTAGGCTTTGTAAGTATGTAGCCCTTGTTATAAGCTTCCCAAAAAGTATAATTTTAAATATATTTAATTTGATTGTTATATTTATTTTTTATTTCTTGTGAATGTAGGCATCTCAATGAACATCAAGTTCTTTGTTTCACACATACAAAAAAATAGGAAAATAGAGAAAAAAATTTCTAAAAAATACATGTGCACTAGGTATTGATATCCTTATTCCAAAAAAAAAGAATAAGTTAATTCAAATGCATACAAAAAAAGTTATGTAGGATGAAGTACACCTTTGTCTAAATTATAATTACTCTGACTTGGAAAATTCATTAAAAATATATATATAACAAAAAATTATGAAAAAATACCCATGCACTATATATTGGTGTGACAAATCTATATTTTAAAAATTAGAATTGTATCCTTTCTATAAAAAAAGTTAGGCGGTTGGAAGTAAACATCACTTTTAAAAAATATTGTTTAGTAGAAAAAGTAAGTTATTAAAAATTAAATAAAATGATTCACAATTTATTTTTATATATATTTTAAAACATAATTAGAATCTACACACAAAATATCACAAATCACTAGTTTGATTCATCTTCAAATTCTTAATGGTTTAGCTGCTATAGGTGTAAGAAAGTGAAGATCTGGTGAAAAATGTTGATTTCAATGTCAAAAGCACTTTTAACCATCTCATGCAATGCTTTAATAATGTAAACAATGTATATCCAAAAATGAAAAAAACTTTTATCCAATGTATGCAAAACT
>VDFB02008628.1:0-10464 GCA_007258455.2 Sequoia sempervirens
TCTCTAATATGTTCTATAGGATTTGTTTGATTTTCTCTTGTGAAAATAGGTAAGTTTTTCAAAGTTACTACAGGAATATCATCATGTTGGGCTAGATTCAATGGAATGCCTCCATTGAATGGCACAAAGGGCTAATTTCTGGCCATTTGCACAATTTGAGGTTGATTAACTTGAACTGAAACAACAAAATTAAAGGTTGTAACTACAGCTGAAAAAACTTTAGAAGTTGGTCTAAAATTTGGTGGGGCTGATTGAACCCTCTTTGAAATGGACACTCTTTTAACAGACCTACTCTATCTTCTAGGAGGAGATAGCTACAAATATTCATAAGATTCATAACTTCTTGTCTGAATCCTTTTCATGTAAAACCTTAGAGCACTTGTTTAAAACAAAAACTACCCATAGTGGAAGTTGCTAGATATGCAAGATTTTTTGCCTCTTAAAGGCTTGAAAATGTTGGTAGCATATCAGAAGCAACAGTATCTATATTTTCCTAAACTGTCTGAATCGACAGTCCCACCGAGCGTGCCAAAAATTGTTAGCTCTAATGATTTGCATCCCAACTGAGATCAAATACATCCAATCATGAGTAACTTGAGATTTTTTCTAAGGTTGTGGGTGACCTTGTAACAGAAAAATACCTCCAGAAAAGTTGTTTGTTATTGATTTTTACCTAAAACTACTTGTCTTTTGAGGGGAAAAAGGTAAGAAACATGTAATACTGAAAATGAACACTGAAACATTGATATGATAATGAATTACCCAAAACTGACTAATGACATGTAAACTTGATTTTGTTTCACTTGAGTTAATAGATTAGTAGGAAACCTACATAACCATATTTGTATATCATTCATAAAATTGATTCATGAGAAGGTACTAACTCAAGACTCTAAGAAAGAAAGGAATAATTTTCATAACTTAAACCCTTGAATTGTGTACATAACTCATAACCTATGAAAATGGATATTCTCTTGCAAGAAAGATACCTTTCTGAAGAATGCAAAAATACACGAAAAAATTCAAAATTTCACAAGTATACTGATCAACTTCAAAGGACATGTACACTAACAAGCAAGTGATGATAAAGTAGACTGAATCTATTATAAATTTCTCAAGGAACTTAAAGTTTGCATGAAAGCATGAGTTAAAAAATTATAGTGAAATCTGAGGATGAATAATCTCTAGAACTCTGCCCATTCAGAACTGAGAGCAAGAAATGAGTTACAAAATGAAATATATCCCCACACCATGTGGTTGCACCAAAATAGGAGCCATAACCACCTTGTGTTGGATGCTCAAGAAAAGAAAACCAAAAGGCTCCAAATTCCTCCAATACCACCTCCAAAATGTCAGAAAGAAGATTTTAGTCAGAACCACAACCTTAGGTAGACAAAACTGCCAACAAGATACATTAATAACCCTAGAATCTTGGAAACATGTCTCCAAACTGAAATAACTTCTCCAATATTCCCTCAACTTGTTCCTTTTCTCCTACATTTTCTTTTAAAATAACAAAATAACTTAAAGACTTATAGACACGCCTTGAAGTTATTTGTTTTAAAATAAAATTAATGTAAATAAAAGGTTATAAAAACAATCTTCAAAGCATGCACATAGAGTTGAGATGGCATAAGCTCGCAATGATGTGGACTCCATGTTGGCACCACATGTAACAAAAATATTTCACAAGGTGTTACATAGTATTATATTATGAATTTTTCCATAGAAACCTAAGGCACAAACATCAAAACAGGGTCGCGGGCTCTCTTTAATTGATGTTTTATTTGAATAAAAACAATGGAAAAGATGCCATCAACCAAGTTTAGGGTTTAAACCTTAAAACAAAACTAAAGAAAGAAAGCACATTTGGATGAAGCTTCTGAAAAAACAAAGTCGTCAACCAAGGGTTTCAGTAGGAAACTCATGGCAAAAATTTGAACACAGGGCATCCTCCATTGACAGATCTGGTGAGAAACAAAAAGAACCAGCTTAAGGTAAGCTTAATGAGCTCATTTAATCTTTAGACTCATTTCCTGAAGGAAGAAAAGGCCCAAAATAATAATAAAAATATTCCTGCCATTTTAAGCTGTAGCCATACTTTTCACTTTCCTTTACAGATTTATAATAGCCAAAAATTTCTTTTTATTTTATGTATCTACTCTTTTTGAGGAAAGATAAAACAGAGCTCTTTACAATATCAAGCCGCAGCTAAGTCTTTTCCTGTCGATTCATGGGACGGACTTGCATAAAGAAAATGTTTTTTGTATTTTACTTCTTGCTTATAAAATTCAAAGTATACCTATATTCTTGCATTTTTGTACCTGTGGCTAAGCTTTTCTATGCAAAAAACACCTGAGTACTTTAGGCTATGGCCATCTGGTTTTATCATCACCCATTATGTATCTATTCTCTATGGTTTTCCATTTGGCCGTCATAAGAAAATCATGTTTCGAGCTTATGTTGTTTTTTTCAATGAGGTAATTCATGGATTCTTTGAGGAAACTTTTCAAAAAGGTAGCTAGGTAAGCTTTTATGAATGCATTGCTCATTATCCTAAAGGCTCTGTATTCAAAACTTCCATATCCTTTGTTTTTGGAAGAAACCCCTAGATGGGTTTTAATAAAAGTATTTCATTAAACATTACCTGCAGCCTTTCTAGGTCTTAATTAGTTTCTTTCTTATGTGAAAATTATGTTTTTCATTAACTACGAGCATGCATTTTGAAGAGATTACCATCTCACTCCTTTGCTCAGTGAAATGACCCTTTATCATGTTTGCAAAGAAAACGAGGCTTGATTCAATTTCCTCTAATGATTTCATTTATCTTTCTGCTATAAATGTATTCAGATTTTATTAAATGTTTCAATTTTATGCACAATATGGGTATGATTCAAAGACCCGACGTATCTTCCAATTCTTTCATGAACTACTAGCTTACTTTAAATAAACCCTTGCTTGAGACTTTCATGGCCATGGCTATGTGTGTTTTTGCAAGTATTCATTTAATTTTTTAGGGTATTCATGTAGCACCCTCTGAAAAAAGTATACCATGTTCTTCAAATGAGTTGAGGTTTATAACTAAGTTTGCATTAAAGCATTGACTTTGTTATTGTTTCAAGCCAAAATATGGCTTTTTTCTAAAAAATTGAAATCCTAACAGTCACGGTGACTTCTTTACACTTTCTTCCATGATATCTTTAGTGTATTCCATGTTGTTACTAATCACTATTCATGAAATTATTGCACTTCTGAGTGATTGATGACTGTCACTGATTTATTCATAGTCTGCAAGGCTATATAGTATTATGGATGCTCACTATATATTTTCATAATTGTAGTGATGAGGACTGTATTGCCAAACTTTAGCATCTCTCAACTGTCATTGTTCATTTATCAAATGATATTTCCCTACATGCTCTTATAACTAGAAGATGTGAAGGTAAATATGAATGCATCAAAACAACATGTTTACACTATAGTGTTCCTCCTTTCTTGTGAAGGAATCTCATTCCTTGATTTCTTATAATTTCACTGAGCACTGTGTCGTGAATGCCTTTGGCTACATTATTTGATCTATAGCTTCATTTCCTTGTACGATGTCCTCTTTATACACTTGTCGTTGTTGTAATAGACTTCATTGATAAGCTATAATCTTCAAAGAGCTTAGTGTCTTATGAAAGAACATTTTCTCATGATAATTGATTTCCATCAAGCATAATGTTAAATAAGACAACAATAAATGATGTGAGGTATAAGGCAAATGAAGCATTTAGAACATGTGTGTTCACTATCATTGGATAATCCTGATGATGTGATGAAAACCTTGAATGAGCTCATTGTCTAATAATTTAGCACGCCGGGCTCAACCCTTGTGGGAGCTTCATTTCAACCCACGTGCTGAAACTTGATAAAACAAGAACTCTTATTTTCCCCATATCTGCACATGAAACAAACAGTTAGAAAAAACATGACATATTTTAGATGTATTTGATCATTCTTTTCTCTCTCTTCTTTGAACATGAGTGACTTATAGCTTGTCTAATGCATGCAAAGAATAGTCTATACATTGGTGGGTGGATGTGTATGTAGGGTTGGAGACCATCATTGTTTAGAGCTCTGCTCTAACAATTGCAATTATTTTAGATGCAGGATATGAAGACTGAGATCTACAGAGGACAAAAAAAATCAATCTAGAGCTGAGGATCATGTAGGATGATAGACCTAGACCAGTCATCAGGCAATGACTGGAGTCTCTCTCTATATATGCATCTTTTATTCTTTTTCAATCCATTTTTGTATATATTGCATTTTATGCACATTGGACAAGCTATATCTTATGGCTTGTTTGAGATAGATTTTAAATTTTGAATCAATAAAGACTTTCTTTCAACAATATTTGTGTAAATATTTTCAATATTGTATACATCTATATAAATGCAACAATCCATTACTGAAAATAAAAGATTCTTGATTCTTATGTTTATACACCTGGATGCAATATAGGGAAGACTAATATGAAATGCACCTCATTTTTTGGTTTACAACACTTAAAACTCACTCAACTTGATCTGAAATAAAAATGAGTAACAACAACCTTGAATTTCTAAAATCAAGTGCACTTCCTCTAGGAGATACAATTGACATACCAATGGAAATCAATGATATGGAGAAAGTAATTAAGATAGGAAAGTGCCTTGATGATGAAGAACATGAAGATCGCATGATTTTACTCCACGAATTTCATGAAATTTTTGCTTGGAATTATTCAGATATGCCAAGAATTGATGCTAAGATAGTGACACACAACATAGTCCTTGTTGAAAATGCAAAACCGGTTAGACAAAAGATACGAAAGATGAATCCTAAGATAGCCTTTCTAGTTAAGGGAGAAATTGAAAAACTCCTTGAGGCTGGTTTCATAAGACCTATAGATTATTTTGCTTGGATCTTGAACATTGTCGCAATTGCAAAACCTGATAATCATATTAGGATGTGTATGAATTTTTGTTATTTGAATAAATTATCTTTAAAAGATGACTTTACCCTTCCTAATATTGACATGATAGTAGACTCGACTGCGGGGAATGCTTTGTTGTCATTCATGGATGGATTTTTTGGGTACAATCAAATATTTATCAACCCTCAAGATCAATACAAAACAAAATTTACAACTGTTTGGGGAATATTTTGTTGGGTCATGATGCCTTTTGGATTGAAGAATGTAGGAGCAACATATCAACAGGCTATGTCATTAATATTTCATGATTACATACAAAATATTTTGGAAGATTAAGTTGATGATATTCTAGCCAAATCTTTAACTAGACAAGACAAATTGAGTATCCTCTAGAAGATCTTTGAGCGAATGCAAAAATACAACATGAGATTGAATCCGAAGAAGTGTGTCTTTGTTGTAGATAGTGGAAATTTTTTAGGCTTTATTGCATCTCACAAAGGCATCGAGGTGGAAATGAAAAATTTGATGGTATAGTTAACATGCAACCTCCTAGAAACATCTCTCAATTGCACAGCTTACAAGGAAGAATTCAATCTATTCGTCGTTTTGTAGCATCGTTAGCAAATCAAACATTACCATTTACACATCTCCTTAAGAAAGATGTGCACTTTGATTGGAACGAGGATTGTGAATAGGATTTTGAGAGGTTGAAGGATTATCTTGCCACTCCACCTATTTTACAACCTTCTATGCAAAACAAACCATTCATCCTTTACACAACAACATCAACCCATGCTCTCACAACATTGTTGGATCAACAAGACAAAAAGGGTAAAGAGCATCTTTTTTATTACATTAGCCAAAATTTGATTGATTATGAGAAATAATACATAATGATAGAAAAACAATGTTTGGCTCTTGTATTCGCTACAAGTAAACTGAGATGTTACTTACTGAATGCTGAAATATATGTGATGACGAAATTCGATCCTTTAAAACATCTTTTTAGTAAAACATATTTATTGGGACACTTATCTAAATGGCTTATGTTGTTAACAGAGTTTGACCTTAAGTTTGTTTCACAAAGACCAATCAAAGGACAAGCCTTAACTGACCATTTAGCGGATGCTCCCTCACCCTTGGCATTACCTAATGTAGAAATGTTCCCTGTTGAGAATGTGTGGACTATTCAAAAAGATGAAGACACATGGGAATTATACTTTGATGGATCTAAGTGTAGAACAGGCTCCACCATTGGGGTTATAATAGTCTCACCCATAGGAAAGCCTATTCCCTTATCCTATCACTTAAACTTCTTATCCACCAACAACACGGTGGAATATGAAGCATTAATTGCTGGTTTGCATGCTATTTTAGCCTTGGGAGTTCAAAATATTAAGATATTCCATGATTCACAATTAGGCATTAAGCAAATAAATGGGACATATCAAGAAAAGCATGACAAATTATCGAATTACAAGGATCTCACAATGAATTTTTTAGAGAATTTTGAATCATTTACCATTGATAACATCCCACGAAAGGATAATTGGCATGAAAATGCAATGGTAAGTGCAACTTCTCTTATATACCCTCAAGATCCTTCAAAGGATTTCACATTTATTGTTCATACAATTATGAAACCATCAATCAAGCCCAAAGCCAAATAAGTGTTATAAAAAACTATGGAAAGCTCTAGTGAATGGTATACACTGATATTTAATTATTTAAAAGAAGGTACCTTTTTGAGCTGACAACAAAGAATACTCGAGATTGTCTTTGCAAACTCGTAACTTAGTATATAATTCTCCCCGATGTTTTATACCGAAGATCCTTTAACAATATTTTACTTAGATTCCTAAGAGAATCTAAACTCCCCATAGCACTTGAAGAGGCTCATGAGGTGCATGTGGAGTTCATTTTGGAGGAAGATCATTAGTTCAAAAACTCATTCACATGGGATACTACTGGAGACATATGGAAAAATATTTCTTTGAGTATGTTAGGAGATTTCACAAATGTTAGGAACATAGCAATTTGATTCATGCTCCTGCTTCCGAGCTTTGGTCCCAAATTCCTATTTGTCGATTCTCAGTGTGGGGATTGGATTTGATTAGAAAAATATCACCACCTTCCTCCGCCGAACATACTTTTATAATCACCACGACAAATTATTTCACAAAATGGGTAGAAGCTATTCCTCTTTGATGAACAACTGCTGATGTGATATGTTGTTTCATATTGGAGCACATTATTGCTTGCTTTGGACTTCCTTCAATATTGGTTTTAGACAATGGGACACCATTTAAGAATAATGACGTGAAGAAGTTCCTAGAAATATTTAACATCCAACATTGATTTTCAACACCTTACTACCCGCAATCTAATGGTCAAGCTGAATCAACTAATAAGACCCTGGAACAAATCCTAAGGAAGACATGAAACAAGCATAATAAGGATTGGAACACACAATTGATGTATGCATTATGGGCCTACCATACTAGTATCAAAAAATCTACAGGGACAACTCCTTATAACCTTGTCTATGGTACTGAGGCGATTATTTCCTTGGAGTTAGAAATCCCTATGTTAAGGATTTCTCTTCAAGGACTTATTGATGACAAGACTTATAAAGAAAAATGATTGCATTAGCTTAAGATGCTCGATGAACAACACATTAATGCTCTTGAACATCTCCAAGCTTATGCTAGAAAATTGCAGCGTAGTTACATCGATCATGTCATCCGTCACATATTCAACAAATGTGATCTAGTGTTATTCAAAAATCAACGTAACATTAATACCGACCTAACTGAAAAAGGAAAATTTAGTCCTAATTGGTTAGGACCTTATATAATTAATGAAATTTATGGGTCCAAAGCATATACATTAACATAAATGGATGGAACACCTCTTAAAGAGCCTATAAATGCCGCGCATCTACGCCGGTACTATTTCTAACCTTCTGCAATAGTGTGAATGATAAAGCAGTAGTGTTAGGGTTAGTAGATGCAATTCTATATGCTCTCGCATTGCTTCATTCTTGACAAACAATTATTTATGTGTCTTGAATACTAAAGTAAATATTTAAATTAAATTTTAGATGGTTACTTTAGATTTCATACTATTCAAGATAATCTTGTATGTTGTGTTAGATTCGATCCTTTTTATGCATTTAATGTTCTTTAATTAGATCATAGGTGCATTTAATTTAACATAACATACTTAATCTCAATGTTTCATCTAAAAAACCTAGAATAAGTTTTAATTAGGTCTATGACTACCAGATACCTTTGGGTCTAGTGATCGCATATGTCTAGAGATGGTCAGTTGGGAGACAGTGGTATACGATCATGATTGCGAGCCATTGAGTACATTCAAAGCATATTATAAACCCTATACCTGTTCAAGGGTCTCCCGGTGATCCTATGCTAGATGATCTCTCTCAACTTATAGTCCGACTACCTTTGACTGAAGTCTTTGAACCTATGCTATGGCTCGAGATGACTGAGCATCCTGGGTAGCCTCGGCTTGGTGGACGTGACTATTGAAACTCTCATACATTGCTTACAGTGTGACGTACGACTCAACCAACTCTGGATCCTGCTCCACGATGGGTGGGGGCACATAGTCTGTATCAACAGTCTCCTCTTAGACTGATGGGAGCACTATATCGACAACCACCTGATGATAGAGATCATGAAGGTATCTCACAACTCCTACAAGATAGAAACCATAAATATAATTAGTACACATCATGATATATATATGAACATAAAATTAAAACATAAAGCATGAACATAAGCATAAAGCATGACAATAAATAAAATATCATCACCTAGCTCTCTAGCTGGTTGTGTAAAGACAACCTCATCATGTGTAGGGGGCATGGAGGATGTTCTAGCCTCTCCATGACTATAGGTACTAGTGCCTGCTGCAGCTACTGGCCATGATCTATTCACATGAGTAGGAGCTCTCCCCACTCGTGGCCCACTAGATCCTCATCTGCTACCTCATCAGCCTCACTCATTGGCTTCTCCTCCTCCTGATCCTCCTCTTGGCCATCATAACCAGGATTTGCAACCTCATCATACTCATCTATCTCATCTATGAATATATCTCTAGCCTTGAAGCGTTCCTGCTCAGCTCTATCCTCCTCATCTCCCTAATCTAGGAGTGGCTCTACATCACCTATTGGCTCATCCATCAGGAATACAAGAGCTAACCATGCTTCTTCCCACCACTCCTCATAGGCATCTATGGTACCAACATCATCAACATCAGAGAATGGAGGAATATCATGATCATCATCATCAAAGTCAGTATAGATGACATCATCGACAGTAAACAGTCTAGTGTCACCAGGCCTCCAGGCACTCCGTACTGATATCTTGAAAAAGGGTCAAGCCATGGGTGGTATCTGGACTTGTCCAAACTATTGCATGACATGATCATAGTAGAAGGATCATACTATGTAATCATGTCTTCCTATCAGAAATCTATCTATCTATAATCTCCTCATTCGACGAGTCTCATTCATCCACTATGGTATAAGCTGGTAAGTTCTCCATATGATCTCCTCCTCATCTAGTCGATTGAATCTGACTCTCCAAAAATGAAAATCCCCATACTACCATAGCCACCATAGTGGATAGTTGAATGCGCGAGGATACCCTAGAGATGATGCACATGGAAATCTTGTCGGCCTGGTGCACGTGATATGCTCCAGGCACCACACCTACAACATTGTACAATGTACCATACTGTCAATCTCACGAAATGAAAATCACCCAAGATCATAATATAGATGCACAAGGATACTGTGGCCCTAAGCATACACGGTCTTGTGCTCTGCCATTCCCTGTATCATATGTACTAGTCCTCCCTCTAAATGTGCTCCCTAATCATCAGTGATAAGTACTAGTGCTATAGTGAACACCATAATCTGTATAACAAGTGGGGTCCATGAATATATTAACATGGCTAGATCGATTCGTGGCCTCATGATACAATCATGAACTAGACTTCCAAGAAAAAATTGCATATCGTATTTCATCTCCCGAAATGACCAATTTTCTAGAAAATGTACACTCTCACCCCAAATCAAAATTCAAAGTATGCGATGGATGTCCTCTAATGTGATGGTCATCTCCTGTGGGAAGATGAAAGGTGCATGTGTCTGCTTCCCATTGCTTTGCCAGTACCATCAACATAGCATCATGGTACCTCATGGGGGGGCATAAGGCATGCCCAATACAATCCTATGGTTTGTAATATCTATGTATCCTCTGCTGAAAGTGTCGGGGCTGTCTTGAAGGCGACTGATTTATCGACTGCCAAGATGCTTCCACAAATGGGGAGTCTAACAAAAAACGTAAAAATATGTCTTATAAGAATTCTAAAATCTTAAATCTATACATCAACAATCAAAAAAGTGTACTAAAATAGTTCTAGTGTACTTTTCTAAGGGTCCTGGACACTTTAGATCCCTTTTGGGACTCTTC